>VRLP01009580.1:0-12278 GCA_009660295.1 Lophius piscatorius
TTCTGTTCTGCTGCCCCTCGTCTGTGGAATGCCCTCCCTGACCATCTCAGGGCTCCACAGACGACTGCCACATTTAAAAAAGGACTTAAAACTTTCCTTTTTAGCAGAACCTATAACCTTTAATTAACATTGCTGGTTTTTGGTCAGGGTTTTATATAGCTATTATTTTATTTCTTTATTGATGCTTTTATCTGCTTTTTCATCGTAGCACTTTGAGATTTGATCCAAATGTAAAGTGCATTATAAATTAAATGTATTATTATTATTATTAAAGTGTTTTGACATGAAACAACATAAATAAACAAGTATCCATATTATTAACTGTAGTATATGATACAATACAATGCAATACAGGCGTGTAATCATTCTTTCCCCTCAAGAATAAATGTCATTAGCATGGAAGTCTTTTTGACAATCGTAGAAACATCTGAAGACTTTTTTTCAAGAGATGATATACAGTTTGCCGCTGTATTCATCTTCCAGGTAGAATCAATCCCATATTTGATTATTCAAATTGAAACTGGATTTTATGCATTTTTGCAAATAAACTCTTCATACACACTCTTTGTCTTTCTGCTGTCAGAGCAGTTCCGCTTTTTCTCCATTTTTATGTGCGTACACATGGGTCCGTTTGCGCGGATCACGCATTTTCCCGTCATGTCTCCTTCTTTAGAAAGTTGCGTACGTTCATTTATGCGTACGCTTATCTATAATTAATCCCCGCGTTTGCGTGTTTCTCGCAATATCTGGCAACACTGGTGAAGATTTCCACACACGATTCAGATTTGGATTAGAGTACATTTGGATTAGACAACGGATAGAGTAACTGCGTGAAGCAACTATAATTACAGCTATTTTCTTTCGCCATTTTGAGTGAGCATGGGGAACTGCCTGACTGTGGGGCCAAATGAGGCTTTGGTGGTTTCAGGTAGGTTTTTACTGAGCTAACGAAGCTAAACTAGCTGTCATCATGTGAGCTAACAGTAAACTGATGCTAGCTTGCGGTCAGACTGTGCGCTAAATGGCTAATTAAGTTACCCAACCAGTTCTAAATTTGCTCGTTTGTCGCTAGATAACCAAACAGTGTATCATAGTGTCAAAATGATTACAATCAGATTCATGAACCGCTAAATTCATGAATTCACCATATTTAACATAATCGTTACGATAGCATCGTTAGCTAATCAGACTGTATGTTCTCGGTTTTAACGGTTATTAGCTCAGATGGTTAGAGTTAAAGTCCAGATTGTTGTTGAATATAAGATCGCGAACGCATGTGTTATAAACATTAATGTAATTGCTGTTGTCCTCAGAAATATCCCCCCCCCTTCATTTAGGCCCTTTAAGGGATCGATCAGAGGGGTGTGTTAGCTCTTCCTCATCAATTCGTGCCTAAATGTGACAATTTTTCGGCATTGTTTTCTGCAAAACAAGGCTTCATATCGGTTCATGGAATAATAAACAGCAAAACCGATTTGTCTGTAATAGACCAATATTGGCCGTCTAATATATAAACCACACAAATATAATTTAATTGGAATCCAAGACATTCAATATTGAAACAGTAACTGGTTAGAGTTATATCAAAATGTGTAAACTAACATGAAAACAGACCGTGCAGTAACTTAGTAAATGCTCAATGTGGA
This sequence comes from Lophius piscatorius, assembly GCA_009660295.1. Classification (NCBI taxonomy): domain Eukaryota; kingdom Metazoa; phylum Chordata; class Actinopteri; order Lophiiformes; family Lophiidae; genus Lophius; species Lophius piscatorius. The sequence goes on from VRLP01009580.1 coordinate 1,647, forward strand.
AGAACTTGAAGTATTCCACACAGGGTCCTGATCAGACATAAAACATGAGTGTAATTTGTTACTTATGGGTCATCTTTGATTTTCTGAGATCTTATTTTTCTTTAGTGAAAATGCAACATCACTGAAATAAAAAACAGTCCAGGACATAACGCAAAATTACAAGTGAATCAACCAATTAAATTACACTGTTATAATAATATAAATAGGCCTACGTTATGCATGCAGATATCTTAATATCTGTTCTATTGTCAAACCTTGGATGCTCATAGAGACATCTATTTATATTATATATTGTTAAAGCCTAGAAAATGTTACGGTATTTGGTAATGCATACATAAAATCAACAACTTTTTAAGAAATTTGGCTGTTAATGTCCCTGCCACTCATGCTGTATAGCATGTGAGTACATCTCCCTCGATTTTTGACCATGACTTTTTTCTTTTATGATATAATATAATATGTTTTGATCCTTTTAGCACGGTCATATATTTTTCCATTGGTATGTGTTCTTTGTGTTTACTTCTTCCTGTCTAAGTTGACTTTAATTGTTATAAATTTTAAGTCAAAGTAAAACATTTAGTTCATTGTTGATTTAATGTTCCTCTAAGGTTGAGTTCATAAATCAATCATCTGCGTTCTTTTGCCTTTCCAATTGTTTGATATCAATATGTAATTTGATGATGTATGTAAAGGTTGTATTGACCGGATAATCAAACATGAGGCGTTGTTTATTTAAGTGGTCTTCTTCCCTCAGGTGGTTGTTGTGGCCCTGATTCAAAGACTTATGTCGTGGGAGGCTGGTCCTGGGCTTGGTGGCTCATCTCAGACACCCAAAGGTGACAATAAATTATAAATATAACGTCCGTTCAAATTTGTATTTCACATGTGAAGTGGAGTTGACCTTATAGTATCTCTTTGAAGTGGATTTTTGCCTGCAAGAGCCACTCAACACAGATGAGGAAATTAAACTATTAAAAGCCTTCGATCCAGTATGACCAAGGTTCTGTCAGACGACACCAGCTAAAATGCCATTTGGCCAAAAATAATATGGCAATCTTTTTAGTCAAAATTTCAATCCACAATTAAAATTAGAGGTGCAGCTACCACGGCTCCAAACATCTCACAAGATAACCAAAAAACACAAAGCTCGCAATTTGTAACACCATTGAGGACAAAATAAGGTATCTCTTCCACCCTGAAAACGTTCGGCACACTGAACTTAATCACATACTTCAAATTAAATCACCCCGAGGAGACAATAAGTTAAGCTAATGCTAGCAGAGCGGCTTAAGCTAATGGAGCAGCTAAAGCTTGCGGGAGCTCAGAGCCAGCCACGAGCCCGCTGTATGTATGTATCTATACTTTCATTTTTGGTTTTAAAACATGACGACAAAAGAAGCTGCAGCGAAACGACCCCGAAAGTTGGGCAGAACAAACGTAATCGGCCAACATCAGTTTTGGCCGAGCAGACTTCATAAAGATCAGTGATTGGCCATGGAAATTGCAATCAGTGCACCTCTAATTTAAATTGTGATCTTGTTGAATTTGAAATGTAATTGTTTGAGAATTACAGCTTAAAACGGGACAATTTCTTTATATGTAAATGGTATTATGATATTGGCGTTGACTAATATCATAATACCATTTACATATAAAGACAGCTCTTGTAAAATGTTGGTGTCGATCCATCTGAAAAGTTATTACATCGTTAGTCAAAAGTGTAACACTGTTCTCCCTGCATTGCTCTCATATTGGTCTTATCAAAGAGGGTCTGTAGAGATGTTAGAGCAGAGGTCATTTGTAGTGACAATGAGAAAATTACATTTGATTTGTGACTTATTATTTTTTATTGTTGGTAAAGGTGAACAAATGCATGTTCAATGATAGTTAAGGAAAAACTTAGAAAAGGGGATCCCCTGTAATCACAATAGGTTGTGGACATTTCGGCCAACCCTAGGCTTTATGCACAAAACATAACACAGCTATGAGTGGATCCTGTAAGGTATTCCTATGTCTCTAACAAAGTGTTGTGCAGATGGTGAGTCAGATTTCATTTGACAAATTTCATCACCAATCTGATAAGAGCGTTCACTTCACTTTGTGATTGGTCAGGTGTGTAGAGCTGAGAAAGTAATCAGATTTCTAACTTCTCAAGTTTTACACTTTTCAATCTTCACATAGTGACTTTGCCATATTTTTCACAGAGACTGGATATGACAGCTGCCTTTTTCCCTAACTAAAAGCATGATTGTCTTTTACAGATATCATATAATTGGATGAGACTAGAATTAAACAAAATTTGTTGACATATATGATCATTATATTAAGATTTAGTTGTTCACATTGTCATTCCTTTCCCGGTGTAACTTTAAGTGTAATAATAAAAACTTCCTATACCGATGATAGATTGACCATTGAGAAAACCAGTCACTACTTCTTTTTAATATACTTAGTTATTTCTTATCTTATTAAAAAAGATTAAATTCCAAATAATTTGATGCAATGAAAGAATGAAAAGTTGATAGTTGTGTTTATTATTTAAAATATTTGGATTTTAGTCTAGTTTTCTTACTCTTATTGATTTAAAGTCCTCTCTTCATGGTCCAATTAACGTCCTTTTGCTCCTCGCCATAGGATAACCCTCGAGATCATGACTCTGCAGCCCAAATGTGAGGATGTGGAGACAGCGGAGGGTGTCGCCATCACTGTGACAGGGGTGGCTCAAGTAAGACATCCAAAACTGTGTTCCCTGTAAATATTGTCCGCTTCATGTGCCAGGATGACTTTGTCAATCGTCAATAGTGTCAGACCTCAATATTTTTTAATGATACTTACACAAATATGCCCCTATCACAATCTTATCAAAAAAGGATTTATTGTAGAAATGGTCAATGTCTATTTTTTAGACTGGCAGGGTGATGGCGGTGCAAGAATTAAGCTCTTAAGTTATTAGAGAAAATAAAAAATATACAGTTTAGATTTACAGTTGCTGGATAGCTAAATAAGCACCTTGTCAACCCCGATTTAAGTACAGAAGACAAGTTTAAGAACTATTGGGTGATTTAAAAACACCACTCTCTAGCAACTTTGATTGTCCAGCTGATCTGCCTCCACGACTGGGCTTTTCCCGCTGTATTGTTTTCTTCTGTCTGATAGACGGGAACAGGCAAAATAATTCTGGTTAGAATGGTTAAAAAGAATGGGTTGTTTTCCATTTAAAATGCGATAGGTTAGGGCGCCCAGGGCAGTGCAAAAGATGCTGGATCCAGCGCTTTTACTAATGGTGGCTGCATGCTCGCGCGTATTCTGTCCCTTCAAAGGGACAACTGAAACATTTACAGGTCTTGACAAAAAAAAAATTGGATGATAAGGGCCCCAAGGCATCAGACAATATGATTGTGCAAAACTAAGTGAATGTAAAGAAAAAATTTAAAAGTAGCCATCCCTTTAAAACGAAATCCCTATTGACAGGAGATTTAGTTCTAAATGAAAAGTAGCCATCCCTCTCTCTTAACAGGAGATTTATTTCTAAATCTCTTGGAGAGACAATATTATTGTACCAAAACTAAGAGCATGTAAAGAAAAAATTTAAGACAAAATCCAGTTAAATTTTAAACTCAACTGTTTTAATATCATCATTCTTACAAAATTATGTTGGTATGTGTTCAGTAATTCTTTCTCAATTTGTTCTTTGTATATTTATTTTCAAAAATGGAATGACCTTTAATACAAGTATTAGTAATAGTGAAGAAATCGAGCATATTTCCTTTGAAAGTTGAAAACATTTATGAACAATTAATGACATTTCTGAATGACAACCAGAAAAACCCCGGCACAATTAACATCTCTTTACTCACAAATTGTCTTCCTAATTGCATCAAAGCTGGAAATGTATCTGTCTTAAATATTATGTAAATTCTAAAAAACTATCTATTCTTTTACCAGTGTATTTCATTTTTGACTGAATATTTTTAATCATTCATTCATTCATTCATGATCCATAACCACTTATCCTATTCAGTTTTGCAGGGTTTGGAGCCTATCTCAGTTAATATTGGGCAAGAGACAGGGTACATCCTGGACAATTTGCCGGTTCATCATAGGGACAACACTTAAAGACAGACACGCTCACATGAACATTCACTCCAACTACATTAATGACATTTTTAGGGAGCTGAGAGTATAACATAGGCCACATTTTATCTGGTCCTGGATGTTTGATCTCTCTCTGTCACTGTCTTCTTCAGGTGAAAGTCATGACTGAGCTGGACTTGCTGGCAGTAGCCACTGAGCAGTTTCTGGGTAAATCAGTCATGGAAATAAAAGCTGTGGTTCTGCAGACTTTGGAGGGACATCTGCGCTCCATTCTTGGTATGGCCGTTCATTTAATTTTAACTATGTCTTTGTCATAATCAGGACACCTGTTTTTACTAAACGGCAGGTGTAAATAAGTTGCTGCATTGGTTTTGGGCTTTAGCTAATACAGTACTCTGATTGTAGGAGTTGCAAAATCCTTCACCTTTTTCGTGCTATGGTCAGGTCTATAATGTTTAGTGAGTTAGAAAAAAACAAAATGGAAGGCTTAACGAGTCTGGATGGAAAAAATGGGGTGGGAGATCTTGGTCATCATTTTGTCTAATTTTTAGTGAGTATTAGACAGGGGACTCTCTTTTCGCTATTTTTTTTTCTCGAACCCTACTGATGTAATCATGCAGGTTTTCATTTTAAGAACAGTTGATAATTGAGGAAGCACGATGAAATCTGATCTGTTAATGTCTCAAATTGCCAGGTAAACTGTGACCAGATCTCCCTTCATTAAGAGGATGGGCGAAATTAGCTCAAAGCGTCTTTTACAGTTTCTTGTCTTGTGTGATTCCAATTGTCAAATATCATTTTTTCTCCAACCAATTTTTGAAACCAAAAAGATAATCAATATATTAATATTAATAAAAACAACAAAGGCTTGAATCTTTGAAGAAGTTCATGAAGAAAATGATTTAGGCAATTAATTGATAATCCGAGTATAGGCTCTTGGTTTTTCTGATGATCAACAAATCATTAAAGTCTTCATTGTCTCAGGTTGTTTTGTTACAGCAGAATTTGTTATGCATATCATTATCACAAATGGATCTTATTTGTGTTTGATATTTGAGTCAATTAAACAAAAGCATCACACATTTCCCTAAAAGGTTTATAAAACCCAGAGAAAGTAATATTTATCAAAAGTATATTAAAAAAAAGGGAAGCTACTAGTTTGTATTGTATTGTACTGTTATTTGAATTGCATGATGGAAATGCACTTCGGAGATATTGACAGTGTTCCTTTATGGCAGGTACTCTGACTGTAGAGCAGATCTATCAGGACCGGGACCAGTTTGCTAAACTGGTGAGGGAGGTAGCAGCTCCGGATGTCGGGAGGATGGGCATTGAGATTCTCAGTTTTACAATTAAGGTCGGTTGATGATAGAATTAATGCTAAATAAAACTGACAGCAGTCAGTATGTGTACTGGCAGAAGAAAATACGTGTAAAAAAAATAAAAGAAACAGGTCTGCAGTTCTGATAAGACCAGTATGTGTGTCTCTCCAGCTGTAAAACTGTTGTGACACTGAGTAAGAATAGATTAAGCAGAGATGTTTGAAGAAATGTATGTGGATGTTTTGCTACTTGTTTCCTAAATCTAGTTGCCGAGTAGAAACTTTGTCAACAGAGTTTGAATATTTTATGTTCTGAAGGGAGAGTTTACTCGGACAATTTGAATTAATGTAAAGAGCTGTAGAGAAAGCCACTAGAAATGTCTTATGAATTTTATGTGTGTGTGCTATTACATGGTGTCACAGTATGATTATAGCCATGACTTATTTTTACTGCCATTACTGTGACCACAATTATATTCAGAGCACTGATATTGTGGTCCACCAAAAGTAGGGCTGACGTGACTAGCGAGTCGGTTTCCATTCTTATTGCTTTCCATTTGACTAACAGCTGCCTGTCCCTCTGACTTCTCATCACATTTAAGCTCTTCCCGGTAGAGATATTGAGAGGGTGTTCATTGAGAGGCACAACAAATTCTCTCACTGCAGTGTCATAGAGAGAAAATAAGCGTTATAGTGTAATGTTACCAACAATGTAACAAAAGGGAGATTTTTGATCAGCATTGATGTATTATCACCCATTGCCACTAGAGGGCACATGTAGCGCACATACCTTCATTAATTAAGCCAAGTTCATAGTATGGAAAAACCCAGACTTGTATTACTCTGCCTCTAATTCGCATTGGCATGATAGATCCTGAGTTTGCCATAGAAAGATGCTTCATGGGTCATGGCGTCGCTGTTGTAGGATTTGTGGAATAAATAAAATTGGATCCATGCGATCTTCCAGATGAGCCTTAAAATGTGATGATCAGTTCCCTTCACATCATCCACCTTCCTGAGAATTTCAACAGTTTTGAGAAACTCGTACAGTTACACAAACGGCAATGATCTGGTGACCTCCAACTCTCATGTGTACTTAGCACATGACCTGGCTATGGGGTCACGGATCTTGCCAAAGTGTGAAAAATTATATGTTGCAAATATCACCCATCTGGATGAAAAATCAATGGTACAAGTAGTCTTGTCTGTTTAAAGGGCATTTCATGTTAATTAAGCTCTGTGCTTTTGCATTTAAATAATCTTGCCAGCTACTCAGGTTTCCTGTTATTCCATGTTTACAGTAAGCTGATGTCTGTGTAGTTTAACCTGTTTGTTTGAAACACAGGATGTTTATGACAAACTTGATTACCTGAGCTCCCTTGGGAAGACCCAGACTGCAGCTGTCCAGAGGGATGCAGACATTGGCGTGGCTGAGGCGGAGCGAGATGCTGGCATACGGGTAAGGAACCTCTAGCAGGTGGAAGATTCGGAGGAGTGTATTCTGTTATGCACAGCAGCCAGCTGAACTTTGCATTATTTTTTTAATCATTATCAACTTATAGGAAGCAGAATGTAAGAAGGAGATGATGGACGTCAAATTTATAGCTGACACAAAGATGGCCGACTCCAAACGAGAACTGGAGTTGCAGAAAGCTTCATTCAACCAGGAAATCAACACTAAGGTGGGAACCTAATGGTTTTATACTATATTGAAAGTAGGTTTCTGAAAGTAGGTTTCTGAAAAGCTGAGCCTCTGCTTTTCAGAAAGCACAGGCGCAGCTGGCGTACGAGCTACAGGCAGCCAAGGAGCAGCAAAAGATCCGACTGGAGGAGATTGAGATCCAAGTTGTACAGAGGAAGAAACAGATCACCATTGAGGAGAAGGAGATTGACCGGACTGACAAGGAGCTCATTGCTACTGTGAAGAGGCCAGCTGAGGCTGAGGCCTATAAAATGCAGCAGCTGGCCGAGGGGCACAAGTGAGTGAGAACAAAATTTTCAGCATTTTTTCTAATATCACCATTGTGTAGATATTGCAACATCCCCGAACAAACCGAAACAAACATGTGCTATAGGCCAAGCTGTCATACTTATTATCCTCTTAAAGTACAGGGACCTGCAGCTGAATTAAGAGATGTGACTTAATTAGAGCTGAAATCTAAGAAATCTGGGTAAAAAGTCGGAGAAGTGTATTCTGTTATGCACAGCAGCCAGCTGAACTTTGCATTATTTTTTTATCATTATCAACTTATAGGAAGCAGAATGTAAGAAGGAGATGATGGACGTCAAATTTATACGCATTCAGCAAATTTATGCATCTGCTGAAGATGCAAAATACTCCAGTAGCAGTATAGATTCATTTTTCTTCCATTTTTTTTTTATAACAGGCTAATATCCTCAAACTGACATCGGTTACATGTTGTAAAAAAAAAAAATTGTAGGTGGAGAAGTTTTGGGTGTTTTTTTTTGGGCTCAATTTTGAAAATCTTGTTAATTTCAAGGACAGAAAATCTCTTCTGCCTCCTTTTCACCAACTACTCCACAGGAAGATCAGGAGGCAGGAACTACAGAGATATTTCATCACTGAACCCTTGTTTGACATGTATTGTATTGACTTACTAGCAGGGTGCATGATTATCTGTTATCGGGTGTAAAAATCGCCTTTCCAGTCTTCATCCTTGCTAACACCATTTCTATACGCAATGGTCATTCCACCCATAGTTCGCAAACCACTTTCACTATAAAATAACTTCTCAAAACAGCAATGTAAACTCAATACACAGTTGACGGACAAGGGCTTGGTTTGTGGAATATTGTACTGGATTCGAAATTGTGTAGAGTTGAGCAGAATATTGTCTTAAAAGAGATTTTCACACCGATGTGTGTTAATGGGTAAATCACAAAATCAATAATTTGAACCTGTGTTTCCCCTGCATCAGGGTAAAGAAAGTGCTCATCGCCCAGGCCGAGGCACAGAAGATTAGGAAGGTCGGTGACGCAGAGGCTTGCTCCATCGAAGCAATAGGCAAAGCAGAGGCTGAGAAAATGAGACTGAAGGCTGAGTCCTACCAGCAGTATGGAGATGCAGCAAAGACTGCCCTGGTCCTTGAGGCCCTGCCCAAGGTACAACAGAGAGGAGTTCTTCAAGAGAGTAGCTCAAGAGAACTTCAATTTATATTGAATTTGTTCCATAATACGTTCTTTTTTTTTTTGTTTATTTGTTTTCGGACAAGCCTGGATATAACTTTACTGATTACTTTCATTGGCAATGTGACCTGGAACCAGGGCTTAGGTGATGGATAATGACAGCTCTCAGTCCTACACCAGGGTCACCTTATCCGCCCTATTTTAATGATTTGTGATTTGTCGGACTGATTTTATAATTTATCACGATTTTGTGTTCCTTCTTACAGTAAACACTTCCCCATATCATTGCAGATTGCTTCTAAGGTGGCAGCGCCATTAGCCAAGACCAGTGAGATAGTCATCCTCAGTGGGGAGGGGAACCGTGTGACTAGTGAGTTGAACCGCCTTCTGGCTGAACTTCCTGTGTCCGTCAATGCTCTTACTGGAGTGGATTTGTCAAAGGTAAGCTTGCTGTATTATGTAAATTACTAAAGACTTTGAGCATTGTGTAATATTGCTGTTAAATTTATGAGAGATTTGGATATTGCATCAAATCTTATAATATGATTTTATTGTTGATGGGTTGAAACAAGGACGAGAGACTACATGAATTAGCTGATTTCGCCATGTGTATGTCCATACTTTTGGACATTTTTGAAAGTGATGATTTTATATAAATTCTTATGTCAGTAAATTATCGTAGTTTGTTTCTCCAAAGTGTGGGGATGTTGGGTTTTATGAAAGCCTTTTTCTGTCTGTGGTTATAATTTGTCATTCCACACTTAATAGGCACTCTCATGATTTACTACTGCGCATTCATAAAATTGGGGGACTTGTGAGAGAAAAAATCCGAGTGGCAAAGGCGAAGATATCCTGCCTTATAGACCTACATTGACCCTTTCTGAATTGTAATAGCCCTCTTTTTTCTTTTTTTTTTACATCATACATCTAATCAATAATGCAGATATTCTGCTAAAAGTTCAGATTTTGAGTGATGGCACAATCAGAGATATATACCCAAACTTCAGACAAATATACAGTAGACTTTATTCATCTGTTTTTACTGGCTGTGTGGGCACCAAATGACAAGTGAACTGACCTTTTAAATTTTATAGATATGTAGAAACTGTCTAAACCAAGTTTGGTATTTATGTTTTAAAGGTAAGTTTAAAAGAAAGGCTATTGTACATTATTATTTTAGCATCCACCATTGCAATACATTCTTATTGTAAGGTACATTAATTTTTTTCATATTGCAATTTTTGTATCGTAGCTAGTATAAAATGCAGGACATACGTTTAATAGAAAAGTTGTCTTACATCAGTGCTATAAAATACTTTTACTGAAAATGTGTTGTCTACAGTTATTTTTTGACACACATTCATTGCGTTGAATGATAATTTTTTGTCTCCAATCTAATCTTAAAAGAAGTTTACTAACCATTGTAGCCTTCAGCGTAAACGGGAATAGTAAAATATGCACGTTAGAAGGCGCTCAGGCTGAGTTCTTGATCGTGAGGATTTGTTTCAGAGCCTCGGGCTTGAAGGAAAGTTGAATTATCTGTCTTTTCTTAAAGATCCCGTTGCTGCAGAAGATGACCACTGCTTAAGACTGAAAACGGACAACACCACAACGTCATTACCTGTTGTATGCACTCTGATAGACTGCCTTTATTACACTTGAAGAATTTTGTTGTTTTATATGTATATACTGCATACCAAGGGAAATTTGGAAACCTCTGGTGCCTTACTTTATACAGGACCAGATATCTGCATGCACTGCTGCTCATTGAAAGGAATTAGTTGGTAAACTTAAATTGGAACATTTTGTGTTTTTTTTGTTGTGTTTTTGTTTGCTTTTTGTACCTGAGTGATTGTATATTTTGGCCCATGTTGGCCCAAATTTTATCAAATAGAGAGCCGATATTTAACTAGTGTTTGACTGACCAGTTTTGTATCAGATTTGCACTCGAGGGATATAAAACAACCCACTTCTCTTAATCATTCATGATTTAATTAGTAAACAAAAAGAAAAAATATTTTTTATATATATATATATATATATATATATATATATATATATATATATAT
>VRLP01009581.1:0-12276 GCA_009660295.1 Lophius piscatorius
CATCTCAGGGCTCCACAGACGACTGACACATTTAAAAAAGGACTTAAAACTTTCCTTTTTAGCAGAACCTATAACCTTAATTAACATTGCTGGTTTTTGGTAAAAAAGTTATTATTTAGTTATTATTTTATTTTTTATTGATGCTTTTATCTGCTTTTGCTTTGTAGCACTTTGAGATTTGATCCAAATGTAAAGTGCGCTATAAATTAAATGTATTATTATTATTATTATTATATATAGATAGATAGATAGATAGATAGATAGATAGATAGATAGATGGATGGATGGATGGATGGATGGATGGATGGATGGATGGATGGATATATCCCCGATCACATTGTGAAAGAAATAACAACCTGCTCTAAAATACTTTAAATATCTTCTAACCTCTTTGCCTTCAGCATCTCATACCATAAATGGTATCAAGTAGTAACAGAGGTCAAAGGTACCAAGCATCTTCATCCTGACATCCAGGACGAGAGTAACTATGTGGGTATCTTATCTTTTTGACTTTTATGATGACGTATTACTGACCGTCTGCTGATGATGACAGGTACGTTCACCTTCTTCATGAAGGTCTTTGACAGAGTTCAAAGACAACATGTGACCTTTGGAAGTAACAAGATGGTCTTTGAAGATGTGGCAGTATAGGGAGGAACTTAATTCCAGTGTTTGAACTACGATAAATGTTGGATCTGTTGTTTCTATAGGAGCTATAAGACAAATAGACTTATATTTAATGCAAAAAATCCCCTTATTCACATGGAGATGTATGCTTTTCATTTTCTGCCGTGATAAATGGGCTTCATCTGGTGATAGTGTTCATTGTCATTGGTCATAAGTCATTTTTAGGACCACGTGTTTCAACTGGTGTACAGACCCTTCAGGGGTCGACATCACCAGCAGTTTAACACAAACAAGCGATCCGTTTATTCTACCATCGTTCTGCAGGAGCATCTGAAGAAAGGGATGAAACAGCAACATGCGATCTCCTGAACATCTGACGACAGATGTTTACTGCAATCAGCTACGACATGAAATAAACCGACTAAAAGACAAAATGACTTATTTTAAAACAAATGTTAATAATAATAATAATAATACATTTTATTTGTAAAAGTCTTTGTGGATGGTCTTGAAGGGTAACTAAGCCAAACACATATTCTGAAAATAAATGAATGCTATACATACTTAGATAATGTATGTATGTATATACAGTATATATATATATATATATATATATATCCCACTCAGTCTGTTCTTCTGTTTTTACACTCTCTCCTCTCAGAAGGGACCACCTAACTTTTTAACATGCTGTCCATCTATAAAAAATTGTAGTGATGTGGTTTTCCACTCGGTTCTCTTCGTCTACTCTTCCTCCTCATCTCCCACCTGCCTCTGTTTTCTGGAGCAGAGTGAGGCTCTGCCAGCAGAGCACCCAATTACTAAGGAGTGATGAAATTACATCTCATCCAGCCGGGGCAAATGGCTGCATGACGGGGATGGAGGGGCCGAGTGGAGAGGAGGGAGAGTCCATTCTGCTTCCCTCTGTGGCCGAGGGAAATTCTATTAGTCCCATAATAGAGACATTTTTCACCTCCTTCCACATCAGGCTATTACACAATCCTCCCCCTGTCCTTTCCTTCCAGTATGACTGAGCGAGGCTTTCTTACTCCTCCTTGATAATCTCTCAGATTGTCTGTGAAGGACATTCAAAGTTTGAAATTCTACCTCTCTTCTTAAAGGACAAAGTTTTTTTAAAGTAGCAGGAATGTTGATTTTAACGGCAACTTTCTGCCACATTTAGTCCAAAACAACCTTTTAAAAGCAGTGTCCAATTTTTAAAGTCAATTTTTTCACTACATTTACCGCAATATTCATGAACTTAGTCACATTTATCTTAAGAGGAATTATGTGTCGAATGAAATGCCTAAATATTAATTATACATAAAAATGTTACGTCTTGAAAGTTAAAATCGAAATGTAAATAGTAAATATAAATTTCCAGGTTAAATAAGAATATTTAACTGAATCAAAACTGAATATTAAGTTTAAAATGTATATCTACACTGACGTCGGAGGAAGTACCAAAATAAAAGCTTGATGAAGAAAAACACTTTTGAGCAAACGTCGGGTCGACCCGAAGAGCCAGAACACATTTGAATTTACCGAAACGGTTGAAAATGATTGTTTTTTTGGTTCTCAAACAATCTCTGATGTTGCTTCTTCCTGCTTTTAACCCGGTGAGCTTTAGGTTGCTGTTAAAATGTTAAAAGGCCGTCATTTCTTCTGCCGTGGTGAAAGAATCGGCTGAGGTACTGGTCCGGAACCAGCTCAGAACCTGCCTTGGTTCAAAATGGGGCCGTATTTTGGAAATGGTTTCACTTTTTCAAGCTTTTGTTTTCTGTTATTCAGTTGACGTCAGAGTAAAATGAACATTTTTCAGATTGATTACATATAGATTTAGATTCACATTTCACAACATTTAAACGTAACATTTTTTTATTTATATTCAACTACTTAGACATTTTATTTCACATATATTTCCTATGACAAAAGTTAATTTTTATATAATATAAATTACTCTAAATTTGTTTTAAAAAAGTAACTTTAAAACTTTTGTAAATGTTGTTTGGGACTAAATGTGGTAGAAAAAGAAAAAAATATCAGCATGTGCTACTTAACGAACAGCGCCCCATACCTTCTCAGTTAATTACTTCCCATCCTGTGTTGTACATAATGGACTGAAATCAAGTTTTAGATAATTAGATCGATCTGACAGTTGATGCATTCTTCAGAAGGAACATCTACGTTGACTCACGGTTCTGTAAAATGTCTGCGGTGCCACAGCAGGTGATCAAAGCTGAATAAAGGGAATGTGCCTCGGGAGTCGCAGCTTTGATTGTCCATACTCTTCCCATTTTCAGCGATGTTGACGCCTAAATGTTGATAGTGGGAAGTGTTCAATTAGTAACACTTGCACATTTCCCACAACCTCCTCCATATGCTCGTAATAGGGGATTACATTCCAGCTGTGGCTTCGCGGCGGACAGGAAAGCATTTCTTTGTTTGAGGGTGTTTCCGAAGGAAATACCATGAAAAAGATTATTGCTGGTATAATTACGTTTGTAAAACTTCACACATTCTCCTTTTCTGTTGTTTCCATGTATTCTGTCTGGTTGCCAGGTGCCCGACAGATGCACAGCATCCAGAACGGGCTCGGTTTGCACACGGTCACATGTCGGGTTTAGATCAAAACTCATTGCGATTCCAGCCCGTTTTAACCCTTTAATGTCCTGCTCAAAGTGTTTGGTTGAACTCCTTTTGAGTCTCTATGTCGTATGGAAAACTGTGTCTGAACCTGTTTGTAATATGACCCAGTGGCAGCATGTATAGCCGAAACAGTAGGGGGCCAAGGATGGAGCCCTGGGGGACACCACCGGTCAAAGGGGCCATACTGAAATATTGAATATCTTAAAAATAGGATTTTCTGGGGGGGGCATGTTCAAGCCTGTGAGGATTCACTAAACTGAATTATGTAACTTGATACAACAAAAAATGTTAATAAATACTTTTCTAAAAACATGTATTTAGAAAAACACTCATAATATATCACTATTAAATTATTATTATATAATATATTATAAATGTTGTAATGATGAGCTAATCTAACTACATTTATGACAAGAGTCAGCAGAGAAAATGTAAAATAAATTAGTAAAAACTTAAGATGATAAAAATAATAATACGCGTACTAATAAAATAAAAACATTAAGATGAGGGATCACACAAAATGTAAAAGTAATTATAAATTGATAATAAAATGTTAATAGAGCAAAGATGGATTCAAAAAGTAAAATGGATAAACAATCAAAATGAACTTAAACTACGAGTCAGTAACAATAACAGGATCAACATAAAATAATGAAATCAAGTACATTTTTACAAAAAATAATAAATGGTATAAATACAATTATAAAGTTATAAGACTCTACATAAAAGCCAGACTAAATAAGAAAACTTAACTGGGACGCGTGGTTCAAAAATGTTGTCCTGCTTCATCCGACATTGCGTGAATATTTTACACTTACAACCCGCCTTTGATTCTTCCGTCATTTCATCCTTGGAATTCCATATATTTTAACAACACTGTTGTCATCAGACAAAACGGATGACATCACTGACGGGTAACACTTTAGTAATAATGCGTCTTTAAAGGTAATGACTAAAGTAAATATTTTCAGTGTGACGGTGGAATGTGATTACTAGTATTATATAATAATAATAGTAATAATAATAATAATGATAGTAATAATCATAATAATGATAATGATAATAAATGAAAAAAGTAGAAATAAATAAATAATAACAATAGTAAACATATTAATAATAGTAATAATAATAATAGTAATGATAATAACAACAATGATAATAATAATAATGATAGTAATAATAATAATGATAGTAATAATAATAATAATGATAATAAATAAAAAAGAAATATTCATAAATAAATAATAACAATAGTAAACATATTAACAATAGTAATAATAATAATACAAATAATAACAATTAAAAATAATAATAATAGTAATGATAATAATAACAATGATAATAACAATAATAATAGTGATAATAATAATAAATAAAATAGAAATATAAATAAATAAGTAATAACAATAGTAAACATATTAATACTATTGATAATAATAATAATGATTAATAAATAATAATATTAATATATTTTTTAATAACAATACAAATAAGAATAAGTTGTGTTCCACTGAAGTTTAGACTCCGGTAAATACCTGCACATCCCCACTCTTGTCACATGACAGTTGTCATGTGACAAGAGGTGAGACAGGGATCCTTGAGCAGGTAATGGCGTTGCTATGCAACAGAAAACATTAACGACTTTGACATAAACGATAGCTACCAAACTACAGTTGACAGATATCCACCCATCCGTTCATGAACTCTCTCTGACGGATGGTTAGGATAAGTTGGCATGTCGCTGAAGAAGCTTCTGAAGAGATCCACTGATGTGAACATTCTTAGCTCCATCCAAGAACCTTCATGAAATCTTCTTGCGTGTGATGATCTATTCATTTTGAATCATAGCATGTTTGGGATTCCAGAGAAAATAATCTACAGAGATTCTTGTTGAGTGTGATGAAACATAAATTGTGAAATTGCTGTTGCGTGAACCCAGCACAGAGTGTACAGGAAACTGGAGGCGTTCCCACATTCTGCTGTGTGAAATCCGATTAGACTTCAGAACAGCCAAGGACAAGCATTGATGGGCAGCATCTCATACAATATAGAGAGTTGAGTTTCATCCGGGCCGACCGTCTCTGGTGAATGCAGGCATAGAGTGAAGACCATGATGTCACGTTGATATGGCCTGTATATAAAGGAGTGATGTAATGCTGCACTGTGGATGTGGAACAGGACACGGGGGCAGATTATTGTACTGCAGTAGATAATACAGCTCTCTAGTATAACATGGACCTTTCCCATATCGGTCTAGACCACCGAGAAAGAGAAAGACGCTGTGGGTTTTGTTCTTCAGGTTTTTTGATGCACTAAAGACATTGATACTATGAATCAACTCAAGATTTATATTGTAAATATCATATTTGTCTCTGGTGGTTCAAATCTTTCTCTCGCAGTTCATATTTTTCGACACTAGGGGGAGATTTTTTCATGACAAACACAGTTATGTGGATATAACTCAAAAAACATTTCATGGATCATCTTCAAATCTTATACACACATAAACTTTTAGTGTGAGGAAGAATTTGACTGATTTTTGGAAAGGTCAGTCGTATATGTCTGACACTAATGGGGAGCTTTACCTTCAACAGTTTTTTCGGCCTTAAATTCTAATCCTACGTTTGGTTGGTGAGGTCGTGAAGAATCCCACATATGTACAGTTCTGGCTCCTGTCTATTATGTCATTCAGGTATGTTCATGGTGTTTGATGACACAGAGAGGCCCAATCGGTCAAAATAAGCTTTAGCACTTACCTCAGGCTGAATGTGTTGCGGCTTGTCTGTTTGTGTTATAAGCAAACTGTATTATGGGTCTTCTGAATCCGGAGTGAGAGGCCTGCCTTTAAGTGTTTCTAAGAAAACAAGTTCATCACAGTCACCACAGTGACATGTGATAAGCTCGGGTAAGTGTGCACTCAGAGAGACAAACACACAGCCTGTTGCATCAGAGGTTGATTGGGAACGGATTCAGGAAAGCTCAGATTGCCAGCGGCGTTTTCTAGCATTCAGCCAATAGCAGAGCTTTCCTGTCCATGCTGGTGGCGCCCACCTGTAGCACCTCTGGAGGGTTGACCACCGAACCTTCTGATACAGCTGTCAGAACAGAGGAAACTAAAGCAGCATCACCAGCAGCTCCCCCTGGTGATTCATATATTGAATATACCAGTAAAATATTATATTTATTAAGTTTATATCCTGGAGTCCATTCATATGCAGCAAATTTGGACTTTAAACTTGACCAATGGTTCAAAAATGATGACCCAAAAACTGTGATTGCGGAGATGAAGCTGAAATATGCGACCAACCTTTCCTAAAAGCAATCCAGTTCTTCCTCGCACTCAAGTCTATGGGGGCATAACATTTGATCCACAAATCATCTTTATTAAAGCGTTAACACGGAGGATCTACGGCAGCGAATATGACGATTCCATGAACTGCCCGACCTTTTGGGGCTGGAAAAAAAAAACTTTTCTGTCTTATATCCACAAATCAACACGCCTTGAAGAAAAGAATCCTTAGGTAGCAGAGGTGCAACGATATCCACATCGCTCACACATTTTATTCATTCAAACCAAGAGATGAAAGTGGCCCAAACATCAAGAGGTACCGGTTTACCCTCTGGGCATTCCACCGCTTTGGGTTGGGACTTGACCTCTTGGCTAGGTTTAACGAGGAAGGTCATCATGTGTGTCAGGCACACAAAACAACAGCTATACTGGCATCAAGTCCGTCGCAATTCAGTTCTCTTCTCCCCATTCCAGATCTGTAGAGGGGCAGAACCGAGTGTCAGGTTCTGCTATAGTATCCCCTGTCAGGGATTGGAGTCAGATCAAAGTGGGATAGTGAAAAGACTGAGATCCACACCCCGACTCCTAACCTTACAAAGACGTTATGGAGCAAAGCCCCCTCCTCTGGGAGTTGTAATGGGAGCAACTGATTACTCCTGTGGATCACAGCCGTTTGGGCCAACCTGAGGGAGCAGTGGTGCTGGATCGCAGACGGCCAACGACGGGGCAAAGAGGATCCCTGGGAATTTAATGGGAAAAAATGTTTTTCCCCCTTTTCGCACACACAACTGCTATGTCGGCTTTGCAGAACCACAACCCTGTTATTTGTTAAACACATTCATTTTTAGCACACCTTACAATCATCTCAACATTCAGCCCATCTTTGTCAGAGCCAATCTTGTGAAATCCTGTCTGCTGCCTCATGATGAATTATTCTTCTTTTCCCCCTCAGAAAACAAGAGAAAATTGAGTTAGGACCGATCCGCTGCCAAAATCTATCTCCAATCCTCCGCGATACAGATCTAATTTCAGCCTCTTAGTACCACAAACAGGAAGAAGAAGCCAGTCGATAAACAGCCCATGGTCACTGATGGGGGGAAGTGAGGTGGTGATGGTGGGCCAGAGGAAGGAGAGTATGGTGAAAAAGAAAAGACAACGCTTCTGTGTTCCTTTCTAATGAGAGTTCATTTAACTTTTTTTGGTGAACCTGCTCATTTTTGTTTGTGTATCAATAAACAATTTTAGCCTTCTGAAATTGGAACAAATAATTCCACTTTATAATAAGATTGCCTTTTTTTTAAGAAATGGTTTATAATTAGGCTATAGATCAGGTAATCGTGTAAACTCATTCTGACTATCAATCAATCAATCAATCAATCAATCTTTATTTATATAGCGCCAATTAACAACAACAGTTGTCTCAAGGTGTTTTCCAGAGAAAGCAGGTCTAAACCAGACTCTTTATATAATTATCTACAGAAAAACTCTTTATATAATTATCTACAGGACCCAACAAATTCCTCCTTGAGCAAGCACTCGGTGACAATGGCGAGAAAAAACTGCCCTTTAACGGTAAAAGATGAGATAAGATAGAACCTTAATTCATCCTGAAGGGGAATTCTTGTGCCAGAAAACGCTGAAAATTGCAGTAACAATCAAAACTGCAAGAATTCTTAAAAGTCCCTAAATCCGAGGCGCCGATCGGGCCGTGTGCCAACTTCCACTGGTTTGATCGTTCCTACCTCACGCTTACTGCATAAGGTATCCACAAAACTAAATCTCTCAGTTTTCCAGTGATGATTGTCAACTCAGCATCATTTTTGTCAAAAACTGATAAAAGTGCAGTTGGTCACAAATTAATAAATGATACCAAGTGTGTCTTTCTTGACAAGTGTTAGATTAGAGGATTGATGGTATTCTCTCATCTCCTTCGCAAATATGGAGCCGCTGCTGGAGTAACGTTTGCTCAGCTTAGCACAAAAATGAGAAACTTGAAGAAAGAGCTAGCATGACTCATGACTTTGTTTTGTTTCTGTTTTTTGTTTGTTTATCATTCCAAGCTGAAATAACTAGCTGCATGACATTAATAGTCAGATCATTTTATAGTCAGATGAAGTGACATTTATCTTCTAATCAAACATTTGGCAAAGAATACAAATAAGGATATTCCAAAAAGTCCATTTAAAGCAGGTTCCGTCATTATTTTAAAGGTTAATTCCTGCAGCCAGTTGAAATCGATTAATGCATAAACGAGATTTTACAGGAAGTAAAGTTGAACAGTGGGGTGTAAAACTGCAAATTCAGAAGTTTTATATGTTTCTTGCTTGACTATTTGGCAGCAACACATTAGCTGATGAAGATGAAGATGAAGATGAAGATGGTGCCTTTTAAGGTGTTACGTACATTAAGCCAAGCGCTGCAGGCTGTTCATCAGGTCCGTGGAATAAAAGAGGCGGTCAAGGAGTGACGGCAGAACCAGATGGCAGGAAGAAGGCTTCTGGTAAAACCTCTGATCTAATATTTCAAATGGACGGCTGATGGAAGCAGTACCTCACAGACGGCAGTGTAATTAATAATGATGGGATCTTTATCACTATGGATTTTTTTTATGGAATTAATTGATGAGTAAGCATGACAACATAGAATTTAATAGTAATTATACCCACAGCAGGGAAGCGGGGCGGGTTTTATTCCAGTTAATGGTTTATAATAGAGTGCCATTAAAAGCGTATGGAATAGAAATAGATTTTTGGGGCGGTAAAATGTCACAGCAAATCCAATAATAGTACAGCATGGGCGACATTCTTAGTTCATTAGTGCAACTAATTTACAAAATGGTCATTTAAAGTAAATTTAATGTCCTCTTGGGTTGCAGCGGCAGTCCGTCCAGCCTTCTCAGGAGTCTAGAATTCACCGGGGAAATCCAATTACTCCTGACAGAAACAGTAGATGGCTGAATAAGTCGATATCAAGAAAGCTTCCACCAAAACAAAGTCCTCGAGAACAATCCTTTCTGCTCGTGAGCGTGGAACAAACAGGAGTGCTGATGCGTACTTAATGTTCACAGGAAGTTAATTAATCTGTTTAGTGCTTTATGTCCTGCTCAACTGTTTGGTCAAGCACCTTTTGAGTCGCTATTTACGCTGAGTAATAATGGGAAAGAGGAAGAGGCCAAGTGTGGAGCCCTGGGGGATGCCGATCAAAGGGGCCACTGAGGAGGAATTATTAATCATGGCTATAAAAATCATTTTTTCCATGTTTCTGTTAATGGTGAGGACATTAAAGCATTCAATTTAGATCCCTACAATGTCAAATATTAAACATTTATGTATTGTTTTAAGTTAAATCCTCCAATTAAATAAGAATAATAGATGATAAATAAATATATCTTAGTATAAATGAGGTAAACCGATTGCAAGGATCCAGGAAACTAGTGTAAATAATGTCTATTTTTTTAAGATGCGCAAAGCAATTTAGAGATTTCTAATTATTTTTTATTTCTTAAATGTGTTGCTGAGTGTTGACAGCGATGAAGAATGTTTGTTGATTCACACAGAGACACGGGATGAAACACCAACGGTCAAAATGTGAAGGAAACATTTCATTAACTTGTCATTTATCCGCCTGTTCGATAATTCTGTTGCTCTTATTCTTCATATGAATCCACTTTTCCTGAATAATGCTGCATAAATGCTTTCAAGTTCAGAGGTAATTATGCTGCAGTGCATTGTGGTCAGCGCTGCTGACATGAGGGGGGAAGGGAGAGAGGTCAAACGTCAGTCGGGACCACTGCTGACCCCTGGAACACACCACACAGGGGACTTTTTGAGGGGATCCAATTAAGCCCACCAGGCCCTCAGCATCTTGTAAAAGTCAACAAGCTGTCACTCTTATTTCCTTCTCTTCTAGTCTCTCATTCTCTCTCAGAACCCCTCGCCAAGGCTCAGGTGGGCTTCCAAAAACAGGTCAGTCCTGAAGCGGAGGGAAGAGAATTCACGATGGCTAAGAAGCGGATGTGGATGATGAGGATATGAAGAAAGAGAAAACCTCCAGAAGATTACGGGTGTCTGTAAAGACATAATTACAAAAAGAAATATACGACAGCTTATGATGGAATATTAGGAAGTTAATTAATTTAACGAATTAACAAATTTTTTTTTTTTATATTTCCTTTCCGAGAAAAAAGTCGAAATGTCGAATTAAATCAGAGGAATTTTTTTAATTTTTATTTTATTTAGCATTTATTTGCCTCTGTCAGCGCAAAGTCGCTCCAGACATCTTTCTTATCAGTAATTTAGTTTCTTATTATTAATTATTAGGGGTGTAAATCACCAGTTCCACCACGATACGATATTATAACGATTCTTTGGACAACGATACGATATTTGCTGACGTCACAAAGTCTGCCACGATACAATTAAAGTTCGATTTCAGAGGATATTATGGATCTGTTTAACAAAACTGGTTGCATTTCACCTCAAGAAATAAACATTATATGGCAATTTTGACATGTTTTGTCAATTTTATGCTGAAATGTAATGATAATAAAAAAAGAACAATGAACTGTGTTTTAATATAAAGTGACACATTTTTCACGTTTAGATACAAATGGGGGTTTTTCTCATCAGTTAACAATAATGACCCCTGATTACCTTTAAATTATGAACATAACTGTCCACATTTATGTTTTAATGAAATTGTATTTACACGGTTCTGATCGGTTCTGATGCTCAGTGGTTTTAAACTCTGAATGTTAGCATTAAGCTAACAGACCAGTCGCTTTATTTTTCCACAGTGTTTGAGGCAGAAACATTCAGACTGAACCTGGATGAGAGAGTCCGACGGTGGGAATACTGTACGATACAAACATTCATGGCGTACGGATTCAGCTTGTTATACAAATCCATATTTCCACTTAATTCTAGAAATCCAGAATGTCGACTTTCTGCTCGACATTTTGACTCTTTTTCTCCAAATGAAATATGAAAAAAAACTCTACCTCCCCTCGTTCTCTTTTCTTATGCCTGGCACTGATACTCCTTCGTAAAACCTTATTAGCTTGCTACTTTTCTTTTCCCCCTTCCACCATTGGAAGGACCCATGAATGAAAGTTCTTTCATTCACAAGAATCGAATGGAGTTGGATAAATGAAAGATGAGGTATGTGTCAGTGGGTGAAGTTAAAAGTTCCAGTTGTATGATGAAAAATGTCTCACTACCCTTCAACGTGACATCTGATGCAGATATCTATAATCTTTTATGCTTTGGAGAGCTTTAGTTTTCATTTGACAGCATGCAGGGTAACTTGGAGTCCCTAGCGTCTCCAAAAGTAGAATGGAGCCAGAACCTTCAGCCATCAGGCTCCTCTCCTGTGGAACCATCTCCCAATCTGGGTTCAGGGGGCAGAAACCCTCTCTACATTTGAAAGTAGGCTTAAAACCTTCCTTTACGATAAAACGTATAATTAATGCTGGCATAAACTAACTCTTAGCTATGCTGCTATAGGTTTAGACTGCTAGGGGATCTCCCATGATGCACTGAGCTTTTCGCTCTACCTCTCTCACAGTCCCTCTTTATACATCCCTCTCACTTAATGCATGTTACTGGATTAATGCATGTTACTGGATTAATGCATGTCACTGGATTAATGCATGTTACTGGATTAATGCATGTTACTGGATTAATGCATGTTACTGGATTAATGCATGTTACTGG
>VRLP01009582.1:0-12271 GCA_009660295.1 Lophius piscatorius
AGTTAGGTTGAGTCACTATGGGATCTGATCCTAGAACAGACTGATGACATCATAGAAACAGTTAGGTTGAGTCACTATGGGATCTGATCCTAGAACAGACTGATGACATCATAGAAACAGTTAGGTTGAGTCGCCGATTAAAGGGGTGGAGGCGATGTTCAACACCTGAGTGTTGGTAATCTATGAGTCGGTGTTTGTGGTTCTGTTACCTGAGTATCCAGAGCTGCAGCAGAGAGTCTGGCCTTCACCTGGAGGAGGGACGACAAACACGGAATCAACGTCAGGGCAGAAAAAAACAACCTTTAACTCTTTGTTTTACATCTAAAGGTTTTTTTTGGTTTTTGTTTAATAAAGTGGACTTAAAGATTAGATAAATGGACGTAGGGATCTCGTGAGATCATCTCACACACCGATGTTCTTCTTCTGTTCTCACATACACAACAGTAATATCCCTGCAGGAAACGGCTGATCCATCCTCAACGGTTCCACTACCAGATTCTTTTACCTCCAGGTTACAGCAGATACAGAGATTTGGGCGGTCTATTCCTGGGAGACTGTCTGTGTGTGTGTGTGTGTGTGTGTGTGTGTGTGTGTGTGTGTGTGTGTGTGTGTGTGTGTGAGTGTGTGTGTGTGTATGAGTGTGTGTGTGTGTATGAGTGTGTGTGTGTGTGTGTGTATGAGTGTGTGTGTGTGTAATTGAGCCACTGGTGTTTGGGCTGGAAAGATAGAAATACCTGACTATAATTGCAACAACAGAGCTTCTCCAAATAGCCTGATTATTTTTGCCATATCTCTCTTACACACACACACACACGCACACACAAACACACACACACACACACACAAACACCAACACACAAACACACACACACACAAACACCAACACACACACACACACACACACACACACACACACACACACACACACACACACACACACACACACACACACACACAAGAGAAAATCCGTTTGAAGGAACAATCCACTAAAAATCTCCCCGTCCAGCTGCTGATGGTGAACGACCCCTTTAATAAATCTGTGTAGTTCTGGTTGAACATGTGCAGAGAAAGAATTCCTCGCTGTCAACGACATCATTGACCCGCATCAGAGGCACCGAGTCAGCACCGGCTGGATTGGACCTACGTGTGTCTCATGTCCCTCCCTCAGGTTGTACGTGAGGTCCTGCTGGATGTCCTGGACGAAGTGGTGTGTGTACTCCGGGTAGAGATCCAGAACCTCATACAGGCCCCTCAGGTTGATGCACTGCAGGTCGCAGTAGGTCAGGGCTTTCACGTCGGCGTTGGTCTTTATCACGCGGTCATCTAAGGACAGGTTCGCTCCAATCAGGTCGCCTTTTCCTGCTCGGAGAAAAAACCGCATGGAAGGGAGAGGTCAGAATAAAAGCAGCCGCCTTTTCCTCGATTAAAGGGAAACGGCTGATTCTGCACCATCAGATGTTAAATGTTCAGACATTCCATCATTCAGGCTGGAGTCTGTGGACACAAACAATCACCAAGAATAACAAGTCCTGCAAAAGCTGTCAATCATCTTTTCAGGTTAGCACAAATTTGCCAACTCATCACCTCTCACGGATAACTACCCTCCACCCACTCCACCCTGCCTGCACTCGCTTCTTCACCTCTACTCCTCCATCCTCACCGTTCCTCCTGCCTCCCTTTCATTCACACACATTTATTCTGTCTGTCATTCCTCTTCTCTCCAGCGCATACCTCCACCTCTCCAGGTTCTCCTCCACCTGCTCTCGCTACAGATCACCATGTCCTCCACCGACATCACAGTCCATGGAGACTCCTGTCTGTCCTCATCTGTCAGCCTGTCCATCACCATGGCAAACAGGAAGGAGCCCAGAGCCCATCCTTGGTGCAGTCCCACCTCCACCGTTCTCTCGTACCACTCAAGCACACCCAGATTGATGGAGCAGCAGTCGTGACTATCCTCATTCCTCCCCTTGACTCCTAGACTTGTCTCCTTCTCCCCTCATTCCTCCCCCTCCCTCTAGAAGTCTCCCTCCTGCTTTATCTAAATCCCCAGTCGTTCTCATCTCATCCCTCGTATCTACCTTCCTCTGTGTCCACCGGCAGCTGTGGTTGCTAGAGTTTTGCGTATAAAAAGTACGACATTACCGTAAATGACCATTAAAAAAAACACACAGCTGATTGAATGTCAACCTGTCTATGTTGAACACGGCTCCCGTTACTGTAAACGTAACGATATGCTCTAGCTTTTTTTTATTTACTATGAATTCAGATGGACATGCCAGTAAAAAAATCACTTTTACGGTAAAATACTATTTTACGTGCAAAAAAAAAACCGGGTTTCACCAAGACTTTTTCCTTCTTTGCTTCCTGTTTCCTTACCTTCCTCACCTTGCCTTCCTCCCTTCAGTTGGATCTTGTTTTTCAATCTCACTTTCCTCAGTCGTCCTCGTCTCCTCTTCCTCATATCTCGCTCTCTCCTGCTCCTTTTCTCCACCAACATTCACTTCAGTTACTCGCCGACTTTGTCTTAACTTCCTCTCTCTCTTTCCTTCTTTTCTTTTCTTTTCTTTGTCACATTCGTCCTCCACCTTCCCTCACTCATGCCCCCCCGACCTCTCCTCCAGTTGTGTCGGACCATCACACAACTTCTCCTCCGTTCTCTCTATACGCGTTCTCTCACCCTCTCCTTACGATGTGGAGCTGAGGTGTGGACTTGCAGCGTGACAAGGAAAACACACACAAACACACACAGAATACACACAAACACATACAGTATACACACAAACGCACACAGTATACACACAAACACACACAGTATACACACTAACACACACAGAATACACACTAACACACACAGTATACACACTAACACACACAGTATACACACTAACACACACAGTATCACACTAACACACACAAACACACGCAGAATACACACTAACAGACACAGTATACACACTAACACACACAGTATACACACTAACACACACTGAAAAAGAGAAAGAGTCTCAATGTCAGCCAATCAGCAGACAAGCAGGAAGACAGTTCTCTCCATCTGTCAAGCCTCAACACACAACACACACACACAACACACACAAACAACACACACATACTCAACACACAAAGGTAGCGCTTGAATGAACGCACAAAGACAGGAGGACACACTTTGTACAAACACACAATATCAACTAGACTTACACTGTCAAACCTGACAGCAGGCTGGATTGTTTCGTTACATCCACATGAAAACTAATCCTACGCTGTAGTACGTGTCTATACACCCTAAGAGCCCCCAATCCCCTGCATTCTACCAACAATCCCCCCCCGATTGAACTCCTGTGACTCACTAATAATCTCACACAGTCCGTAGTGACTCAATGATGAAGATGAATACAGTTAACTAGTTTTTCTGAGTTCAGGAATAAAACCAGACAGATTTCCTGGAGTCGATTCATCGGAGATAAATTTAGACCCGACTGGACTGATGGTCGGGAAGTTATGGACCAGAACCTGTGTTTTCCACAAAATCTCCCCCTAGTGAGTAAAATATGAACCATTGTAGTGAAATATATATGTTATTATATATTATATCATATATAATAGTTGGTTCTAACGAAACGCCTAAATGTTTCATAAGAACCAATTTGGACATGATCGAACACATGGTTGTAAAGTAACAGTCAAAAAACAATATTTTTTTTCCCCCCTAGTGAGTGAAACATGAACTATTAGCGTAAAATATATATTATTTATAAAATAGATCTCTTCGAGTCGTTTCTTGTTCACCAAATTTAGATTAAATTTGACCAACCGTTGAGAACTTGTGGTGGAAATGTGCAACTCCTCTTTCCCAAAATCAATCCAGTTCTTCCTCGCACTGAGCTCTATGCGGTAACATAATTTGAAAATGATCCATGAAATGGTTTTTGAGTTATCTTGTTAACACGGGAGGCTCTGAGGACGCAGCAGAGAGGAAAGTTCCATTATATCGCTCACAAGCTCGTCTCATCAACGGGAACCTCATTTCTATTTCATCAACATTTTAATTTTGTTCTGGAATCTTGATTTTTTTAGTTTTTGGTCTCAGCAGCCGGTGCTGTGGCTTTTGGACTTCCTGACTAGCAGAAAGCAGAGGGTCTCTTTTGCCATGACCTCAGGTTCACTTCAAGGGCGCGTCCTTTCCCCCCCTTCTTTTATATCCGCCACACAGATGGAAGCAGGAGCCCTCAGGAGGACAGCTATTTGGTCAGTGGACTATGAATGTGAGGAATTTGTCACTTCTGACACGTATCTGAGTACACCTTCTCCGTTAAGCCCACCGCCCTCTGTCGGCTTTTATCAGTGCTTTAAAGACAGTTTTTCTTTTATCTGCTGGCTTCACAGCCTCGCAGTAAAAAACAGAAACAGCCTGATCAGCATCGTAAACATCTGCCCCAACTTTACGGCAAAGAAAGAAAAAAGCGCCTAAATCCCACCTGTGACCAACAAATCCTCCGAACGCCTCGCCTCTGCTGTGTCGGTTCTCCCTTCCTGTTTATGAGAACAACCGGCGTACAAGGACCCACAATCCCCTCTGAGGAAGACTTTTGACTAAAAGAGAATTTACGTTTAATCTACTGATCTAATCTATCCTTATTTTCACTTTTAGCTCATTGAGTTTTAGTCTTTATGTTGTTTTCGTGCGACTTGGATGTTTCTATCAGCTGCTCACAAAGCGTCGCTCCTGGTGGGATGAATAAAGTTGTTTGAATCAAATTGGACCTTCTTGGAAGAGCGTACAGGAGGCAATCATGGCGGCTGATGTTTGTAATGACCCCACCCAGTGGCAGAACAGAATTCTGTTTAACTCCGAGAGGTAACTAAAGGAACTCTATGCAAGGACTGATTTCAAGAATCGGCTGGACTGCCGGCACCAAAACCGTCCTGAACCGGATGGAACAGTAATAACCGGACGCCGGTGAATCGCTATGATTACAATGGCTGGGAAATGCAGGACGACTCGATTTAATGGGACAAAACGGCTGAACATCATGGAATTATACATGATGAAGGAATGTGTCTGTTTCAACATCTCCCTCTCTCTCCTTCACTGGACCAACCGCTCATTGTTAACACTGTCATCAAGTGAAGCTGTATAATCAACAATCTAGCACCTTCTTTTTTTTTGTGCACAGCTTCTGTGACGTCCATCTTTGTCTTCTACTGCTACGGCGTACCGTAAAACAATGTCTTCTATTCTTGTCCCCGAAAAGTCAGGAACAGTATGGAATCGTAATGGCCGCCTCAGATCCTTCATGCGGTGCGATGAACTGTATTGATTTTTCAAAAAAGGTCGGTTGCATATTTCCACCACTAGGGGGAGTTTTACCTCAAATTTATAGTTGCCAAAATTCAAATTTCTGAACAGTAGGTCCAAATGAGTCCAAAATCTTTCCTTTCTTGGTCATATTTATTTTAAAAGTTCATATTATACCCACTAGGGGGAGCATTTCTATAAAAAACACTGTTTTTAGACTTAACAGGGTCAGATTTAGTACAGATTTAGATCTGTGTTGTGTTTGTCATATTTCACTGTAATTGTTCATGTTTCACCCACTAGGGGGAATATTTCCATACCCCTAAAATTTCAAAAAACACAACAAGTGGGTTTTCTTTGGGTACTGAAGCTTCCTCACAGTCCAGCCATATAGGTACGCGTCGGTCCTGAGATGTACCCCGCCTCCTGCCAAATGTCAGCTGAGACGGGCTCCAGCCCCTGAACAGTGAAGCTGTCACGGATAATGGATCGATTAAGTTATAATGGGACCTGATGGGACATTTATTCTGCGGTAAATCAGGGGCGATTGCTTGTACAACGCAGGGGAATTGGGGACATTTAAGGGATACAGCCTTGTTGTTGGGGACGAAGCGTAGGACTAGTTTTTAATGAATTCAACCACAATGACCCCCGTGAATCAGCTGCAGCCTTTAGGAGACAGTAAAGCTCCCGTTTTGTTTTTTTTCACACAAAAGGCTCATTTACAGACTCGGCTTCATCACAAGGAGCCGCGGTGAGCTTCATCATCGCGCTCGATGCTGGGAGATTAATACTAAAGATGGCACGAAGGGTTCCACACACACACACAACCCCTCCTCCCCATATCCATGCCCTCCATCTGTCATCGTACCCAGGATGGCCAGCACCATGCCATCTTTCAGCACCTCCATGGACCCCGAGCAGACGAAGAAGATGGCCTGCAGAGCGTCGCCCTGTCGGAGGAGGTACTCGCCCGGAGCGCAGAAGGAGGTCTTGATGTGCAGCGACAGAGAGCGCAGGCAGCCGCGGCTGGCAGAGGCAAACAGCGTCAGCTCCAGGATCTCTTTGTTAAGGTGCATGGTGATGTCGGATCGCAGCTCATCCGGGAAGTCTTTCAGCAGCTGTGAGGACGATGATGGAGGGGGGGTGGGGAGTGACAGAACACAAATGTGAGGAAGCAGGATAAAGGGAGAAGTGGCGCAACAGCTGGGAAAACACAACATGCAGCAACTCCTTTATTACATTTTCAGCCTCTGATTTTCAGCGGCATCAGTTTCAGTTCATCAGAATGGGCCCAAAATCTTTCTTCCCTCTGAGGGTTACAGTCAACAGGTCACGTGACTCTCTGGAACCTCAGAGCGGAAGAGAGAGGAAGCCCCGCCCCCTCCTCTGTGAAGCACCGCTTCCAGGGAATTACATTACGCCACAAGCAAATAAAGACACTGCAAAACACCTGTACTAGAAAGAAGTCAAATATTCTTCGAGTACAATCGCGTTCTCTTGAAATTAGCCAAAGTATCTGCCAGTTGGGTAAATAAATGTTTTGCTTGGCTGAAATTCTGAAAACAAGCATAGATACGAATCCAGTGAGTCGCTGAGATGGACCTGAAACCTAAATAATAGTTTTTAATCTTTGGTTAATCATATTTTAAGTGCCACTTAGTGAAACTAGGCCCACGTCTGCAGCAAGGTTCTAACCCCCAAAAAGCCCCCAATCCCCTGTGTTGTACAAGCGATCCCCCTGATAGAGTGTGAAGTTACATCTGAAAACGGACCCTGATACTGGTTCAAACCAGCTCAATGGTAGCTGGAATATCGGACTAAGATACAATTGGATGAATTTCTTTAAAACATGCTTGATAGGATTTTATTTTTCTTTGGAAACAAAAAAAAAGAGAAAACATTCTCTAGAAACAACACTTTTTTAAAAAATTTTATCTTACTTTTTTGATATTCCCTTTTTTGCATTGTAAAAAAGGCATTTGGGTAACTTTTAACCCAGCGTTATTTTTTTTTTTACAGTGCAAGTAGGTGGTTTTAATGTTATGGCTGATCAGTATATAGTACCTTACAAACGGATCACCTGGGTAAACATTTGAATCAGTAATAATTCCGCTACTGTATAAATAGAAGAAGTATAACAACAAAAACACAGAAACAAAAACAATCATGTTATTTTAATGAGAAAACGTTTTTTCGACGTGGTCGATCCCGACTGTCACCTCGTCACGATGAAGATCTGGGGCTCACAGACGCAAAGTCCAACCCTGAGTCATCAGAGCCAAGCTGACTTTAATCAACGGGCCCATCAATAATTCATGTTCCAGGGATTCATCATCATCATCATCAGAGCCTCCTCAACACACAGCGCCCTCCTCACAGCAGACATCCCATAAAAACCCTCAGATATCATGTGACACACCGAGTGATAACCTGGTTTCCACGGTGACACATTTATCCACCTGTCCCTGCAATGGTGTCGCCCAGATCCCCACATCTGGAATTATTTCCTCCAACGGGTCAGGAAGAACCGGATCGGTTCTGGGAAACGTCTTTCTGGAGGCAGATTCACCGTCCCAAGAACAAGTCTAAATAGAAATAGTTCTATTCCAGCGGCCATTATTGAGTTAACAATGGCCGATCACCGATCTTTTATCATTCTGAATTTCTGAAGTTTCAAAAATCAGAATGTATTTATCAGTAATTTATTTGAAGTGCTCTTATTTTGAAGGATTGCAGTGGAAGAAACAGGCTGGTTGGCATTGTGTATGTATTCTGACCTGTTGAAATCAACGTAGCCTCCCTCCTTACACCAATGTTATGACGCACATCTTTCTTTTTAGCTAGTTTACCTATTTATTTCATCTATTTTTAGTTATTCATCTATTGGATAATTTGAATCTTTTTACATTTGCCGTTTTATGTCTTTTATGTATGTATGTCTACCTAGGGGTAAGATTTAATTAACCCGACTTGTTGCATGTTTCCTCCACTAGGGGGAGATTTATCTCCAAAGGTTTTCGGGGGATAATTTCTCAACCGTTGGTCCGATTTAATTCAAATTTGATGCATATGAATTTGACTGGAGGAGATCCATCTTTTATATATTGTTTGTTTGACTCTAAATGTTCATATTTTACTCACTAGGGGGAGGTTTTTTTTCCTAATGAAAGGACTGTTTTTCGAATATAAACCCGTAACCGTTGATCCGATATAGATGAGATTTGATGCATATGAATGATCAAACTCAAATATGACATATACAAGATGAAACTCAAGGAGTTCCATCTTCTATATGTCATATTTTTCTCCACTAGTTCATATTTTACTTTTTAAAAACAAAAATATACAGTTTTTTAGACATAACCTCATAACCTGCAATTTCCCCATTGTGGGACTAATAAAGGTTATCTAATCTAATCTAATCTAATCTAATTTAATCTAATCTAATTTAATTTGAATATTTCAATCAGGAGGATTGCTTGTACAACGCAGGCATCGGGTGACTTTCAGGCATATATCTTTGCTAGTTCTTATTGTATGTCTCAGGTGTGAATCAGTTCAACACTGGTTCTGAAGAACACTTAATATCCTGTCGTCCAGAAACGACCAGCTCAGACAGTGAGGTGACGTCTTCATTCTTCTCCTCTGAAGTACGAAATCCGTCAAACTGGGAGATCTTACAACGTGTGTCATGAACTATTGACAAAGCATTCATGGTTAAAATCCGCTGAAACAGGGAGAGGAGAATTTCTGCGGGCGGCCCGGATATCTAAGTACTCGCCGTACCTCATTGGAGTCGATGCCGTTGTTGACCGACCACGTCGTCTGGAAATACTCCAGCATTCGCTGCTTGAGGCTCTGCGGCAGATGATGGACACGTATAAAGTCCTTGAGGTCTTTGGTTCTGGTGTGGTACTGGGACCAGCGTGAGTACATCCTCTGGATGATGGCCGTCACGTTGCCAAAGACCAAGGCGTGCATCAGTGCTGCAGGTAGGGAGGAGGAGGAGATAAGGAGCCGGCAGACAGGGAACAGATAAGGGAACATAATCCTGAATGAAACGGAAGAACAGGGAAAGAAAACCGAACGTCTGGACATTCAGACGAGACGGGATAATCACACCGCCGCGATAAACAATTATCTTCACGCCATTCACTCGCCTCTCTTGATCGAAGCAGCACATCTGGGATTTGCACTCGCGCAACCTGGCTGCTTACTCACCCAGTTGTTATTGAAGCGAGAGAAACGAGACGACGCAGATTATTTTCGTGTCTCGCCATCGAAACAGATGTTTATAAAACTAGTAAGACTCCTGCCGGATTTTCATTTATATCCCGGAAAAGTCTCAAAGGTTTTTTTCAGATTTTATACCCACATAGACCATACCGTCAGGAAGAACTGGATTGATTTTGTGAAAGATTAGTTGCATATTTTCAGTTAGGAAGAACTGGATTGATTTTGGGAAGGGTCAGTTGCATATTCCTGCCAGTAGGGGGTGTTTTATCTACAAAATCACAGTGTTTGGGCTGTAAATTCTTAACTGTTGATCCAATTCAGTCCAAATTTGTAGGATCTGAATCGACACGAGGAGATATATCTATATTTTTGTCTAAAAGTTATAAAAAGTTCATGTTTTAATCACTAGGAGGAGCTTTTTTCCCACAAAGTACCGCTTTTTTAACTGTTACTTTACAACCGTATGTGCGATTATGTCCAAATTTGCACCAATGAATTGAGGAGGAGATCTTCTTGTATTTATATATTATTTCACTATAATAATTCATATTTAACTCATTAGGGGCAAACTTTTGTGGAAAACACAGTTTCTGGTCCGTAACTTTCCAACCATCAGTCCAGTCGTGTCTAAATTTAGCTTCTATGAATCGTCTTGTTTTATTCCTGGACTCAGAAAAACTACTTAACTGTATTAATCTTCATCATTGAGTCACTATGGGATCTGATCCTAGAGCAGACTGCTGACTTCATAGAATTTGGACATAATCAGACATACGATTATGAAGGTTACGGTCAAAAAAGTGTTAATTTGCATAAAATCCCCCATAACCTCAAAAAAATATTTAAAATGATGTATTTTAATTGTATGTCAAATTTCCATGTATTTGGATTACATAATTTTTACATTAAAAAAAAGCAATATACTTAATGTCATACATGTTTGTAATCAAAACATGAATGAAACAAAGTAAAACTGATACGTGTGTAATAGCTATAATAAATCTTTTAACGTGTTTCAAACTCATTTCTCCTTCAATATAATGTCATTTCCTGAAAATTATACGTAAACTAACCTCATTAATTTAATCCAGTTTGATCCTGGTTGCTCTATAGTGAGACATATTTAAACCTTTTTTTCAACTGATTGAATTGTTTTAAAAATAATGTTGTGATTTATGCAAGACTTAAAATTGAACAATGAAATGATTAACGCTGCACGCTTGCATTGTTTCCCTTACGTAGACTCCTCCCCCACCAGCACACAGACCTGAGGACCAATGGTAACAACCAGAGGAACGTTAGCGTTGACTTTGGCGGATAAAGAGATCTTCAGATGAAAGATAAAAGCTTCCAGGTTCAGTCTGAATGTTTACTGCCTCGCAAAAATGTGGAAAGTAATTAGCACTTAGTCTGTTAGCTTAATGCTAACATATAGTGGGAATTACCATATACATGCTAAGGTAGTTAGCATTGACGGCTCGACCATAATCAAACAATAAACGAGCATGCACAAATGAAACTATTTCACCAAACATATATTTGTCAGTTAAACTTTAAATAGTGTTTCTTAATGAGACGCTGAGTTTTTACATAAACACAAATTAGTCAACGCAAAAAAATATAACGTTCAGAAGACATTAATTATGAGATTTTTTGTTGATGTTTTGTTCTGTAGGATGTTAAACATTCAGAGCTTAATCAGAACCGTGTAAATATGATGTCATGAAACATAAATGTAGACAGTTATGTTCATGATTTAAAGGTAATCAGGTCCTTAATGTTAACTGATAAATAAAAAACAACAACTTTTGTATCTGGACATGATCAAACACAGGTCTTTGTTCTTTTTGTTATTACTACATTTCAGCATAAAATAGTCAAAACATGTCAAAATGCTGTATATTTGTTTGAAATGTAAACAGTTTTGTTAAGTGGGTCCATAACATCGTCTGAAATCGATCGCAGGCCCCTGAATCATATTGAGCCGTAATCGTATCGTGGCTGACTTTGTGATATCGTCAGATATCGTATCGTGATGAGAACTGGTTATCTACACCCCGAGCGTTTACCTCCGATAAGCATGACGCAGATGGAGAAGATCTTCTCGGTGTCGGTGTTGGCCGACACGTTGCCAAAGCCCACGCTGGTCAGGCTGCTGAGGGTGAAGTAGAGTGAGGCGATGTAGACGCTGCGGATGGAGGGTCCGCTGCTGGTCCCGTTCACAGCGCCGATGGTGTAGTAGGGCGATTCCAGACGCTTCCCCAGCTCATGGAGCCATCCTGTTTTATGATGGACAGTCGGACGAAGGGATGGTTAGAATTCATAATTTGTGTGTGGTCTGTTTGGTGCTGGTCACAGCAGTATAGTCAATAAGAAGAAAACTTTGAAGAGTCATTTTCAAGAAACCAGCAGTGTGTATAGAAAATACAAAATAAATAAAGTATAATCCCTGCACAAATGAAGCCCTGAAGACCTACAAGTTTCAAAAAAATTTTTTTTTTAAATAATATGCAAAACAAAAAAGTTTTTATTGTCTTTATAGCCGATGTTTAATTTAAATGAATCATGAAAATCTAAACTCTAACTTTCTTAACAAAATCTGGGACCGTGCTTCCAGACAGAAACTCTCCTTGAGGTTCTGAGGTCCAAGCTGGTTGAGTCTCCTCTGCAGCACATCCCACAGATGTTCTGTGGGGTTCAGGTCAGGTGACTGGGATGGTCATGACAGAACCTTTT
>VRLP01009583.1:0-12269 GCA_009660295.1 Lophius piscatorius
ATTATTATTATTATTGTTATTATGATTATTACACATGTATACTTCAATGTTAAGTGACAATAAATATATATCAATCACACTATTTCATAATGTTTGACATTATGATGCTCGGACCTTCGCTTGAGGAAATTTTCTCTCACTGGACCTCTTAAAATTTTAGTTGAATACCCCTGGACTAGAGCCTCAAAAATGTTGTCCTAGAGGCACAACAGGCTCAACATTCTGTCAAATAGACCGGAGAGCCTCCAAATTCCATCACAACGCATTATAGCCATGTAATTGTAGCATAGAGGAACTAGAGGCTCAACATTTTGCCATAGAGGCACTAAAGCCACGTCAATCCATCAAAGAGGAGGTTTCAGATCAACAGCAACAGATCGAGAAAAACTGTTCAAAATAAGCTTAATATGAGAAAAATGCAAAAAGGAACGTAGAAAATATAGCACTGTGATTGATACACATGCATAAAAGCACAAATTACATGTCTGTAATTGAGAAGCGCTACCAGTGTTTCACGTCTAAAACAATTGAGGTAGAGAGGAGGGGGAGGAGGAACAGAGCGCTGCCTGTGGGGCTACACTCTCGGATCAGAGCCTTCAAACCCGCCTGCTACCATCAGGATGTGGCCCGGAGGCAAAAACCTTCTATCAAAGCATCGTTCACACTCACATGTGAAGACGATCGCTCACGTTCTCCTTCCTCCCCGCGTCAACACCCAGAGCAGCAGCTTAAAGTGAAAATACAGCACTGATCTATTCCTGAAGCGGAGCTTGACATTCTGTTTCATGCACATTCGAAACATCGATAGGCAGCTGCGTCACTACAGCCTCTTCAAACGTGAAAAATGATATCTCCTTTCAACTCTTTCTATGTTGTAATATCCTTTTTTTGATGCACTAGAGCGACGTCATTCATCTTAAAGGCTCTAAAGCCACGTCAATCCGTCACAGAGCGACAAGGATCACGTCTTTACATCACGGAGGAACTAGAGCCTCATCATTTTGTCATAGTGGCACTAGGGCCTCAACATATAGTCAAAGAGGCACTAGAGTAACGTCAATCCGTCACAGAGCGACTAGAATCACGTCATGAAATTGCGGCGGCACTATAGCCATCATTTCCCTACTGAAGTAATAGAGTCCCAAAACTTTATCGTAAAGGCACCACAGCCTCATCATTTCGTCATAGAGGCACTAGAGCCTCAACATTTAGTCAGAGAGGCAGTAGGGCCTCATAATTTTATCATAGAGGCCCATTAGCCATGTTGTTTCGCCAAAGAGGTACTAGAGCGTCATAATATCAGAATAGAGGGTCTATACCATCAGATTTTGTCTCACCGGCATTGTCCCCATGTCATGTCATCGTAGTGGCACTAGAGCAAATCCACTACGTTATAGAGGACCTAGACTCATGTCACTCCATCATAGAGGCACTGGAGTCGCATTTGGTGGAGGCGCATCAAAGCAGCATCTTAAAGTGAAAGAGCAGCACTGTTCTATTTCTGAGGCGGAGCTTGACATTCTGTTTCATGCACGTCGGAAACATCGAGCAGCGTCTGCGTCACTACAGCCGTTTCAAGCGTTTAAAATCACATTTGCCTTAAACTCTTTCCGCGTAGTAATGCTCCGTCTTTGAAAAGGGGGGCCACGTCCTGATTCAACCTCGCGGACGCCAAGCCTCAGGAAGGATTGATGTGAGCTCCCGCGTCGTCTGAGCGCGGGGCACGGAGGGATTTGTCAGTCTAATGGGAACCGACAGCAAGAGAATGAACTTTAACACTCGGAGGCTGCTTTCCCTTTCATGAGCTTCCAGAGGAACCCCGTAGTGAATCAAATCCCTCTGCTCTGGAATACGCACACATGGTCGTGTCACAGACATGTGAGCGAACGGGCTCCGAGCCTCAGAGCGCGCCATCGCACACATTCAACGTTAGCGGCCCCCCCAACGCGTCCTCACATATTCCTGTTTAATCTGTCAAGCTGTCAGGAGTGACGAATGTGTCGGGTGATAGAACGAAGAAGAACATGTGTGCATGAAGACGCAGCGATGCACACACGGTAAAAAACAACAACACACACACTCCCCTGGAGCGGGGGTCAGCGCCGGGGGCTCAGTGGTGGGATTTCACGCCGCGCTGCCTTCAGTCAGAGGCTGTGATGAAAAGGTCTCATAATTAGAACGTTAACCGGACCAAAGGACCTAAAAGACCCAGAACTGGTTCTCCACGTGGTGAGTTCACAGGAATGTCTGAGGAGGTCCGACCTGCCCAAATGTGTCTCTAGCTGGTAAATTTGGGAGTCGTCTGCATAAAAAAGGGAGACGCACAATCTATCCTGAGGTAGGGGAGTAAGTATGTTCTGCAGAATCTCCTATTCAATGCATAAAACAACCTAAAGATGATCACGTCTGAGGAGTAGAGTGGAAGGAATGTTCTGCTGCGGCTTCAAGAACGCGGGTCGCCTGGTCGGATTATGCTTCATGTTGCGTCTACAACCTCAAGCCAAGGGAAAAAGCCCGGCTGGATTAAACAGAATCCTCGACATCTCTCCAAGACTCAGTTCAGCAAATCAAACAAACGGGAGAACGTGGATCAGAAAGACATCCCATTTCCAACGAGCTGGTTCCAGGGCCAGTTCGGAGCCAGAGCCTGACTTAGCACCAGTTCTTTGCTTTTCGACAGCCTATACACCAGCTCCAGACTCTGAAAACGGGTTCCAGACAAGCACCAACTCTTTGTTGGTCTAGAGCCAGGAACCGATGACGTCATGCGGTGACACAACGGTGCGGCTCTGACATGGCTCCTTGCCAGTGGAAAGGCAAACAGGTTCTTAGGCGGTATGTGAGTTATACCAGCTAAGCACTGTCACCAGCACCAGCGCTAAACTATGACCAGCTTATTTTTGGTGGAAAAGGGTTAAGAGAGGGATAAATAGGTGCTTAGTTTTTCACCTCCGGATACCTGGATGTCCTCGTCTGCTCCGGCGTGGCCCGGCGACGGGCGCTAAAGAATAACAGCATAACAAAAGGATTATTATGCACCACTGTTGTCACCGTGAAGCAGAACCAAATAGCAGCTTCTCAAAGAACACCTCCTCTCTGCCCCATCATGCAGTGCGGTCCTCCCGCTGCTACCTCAGTCAAAAACACGATCACAACCCCCCAATAAGACTGGATGTCCCAGAAAACATCAGCAAGGACGCTGCTGGGCCAGACAGAGCCGACAGAACTCTGTTGGTGGCGAGTCTGAACGGGCCAGGGAGCAGACGGCTGACTGGGCCTGTTCAAATCACAGCGCCAGCTCCAACAAACCCTCAGCTGCCGGCAGACTGACGACAGCGTCTGAATATAAACACAGCAGCAGCAGCGGGAGCCGCAAACATAAACACAGACTAGACCCCACAGACTGGTTCCACTGGTGGTCCAAACGGGCCACACTCTCAGACATTCTTCATCCTGGTCCCACTATTCATGTCTGGGGGAACGGATCTCTCACAGAGCAGCGAGGGGACGTGTTGTGAGACCCAGATGCATCTCAACAAGAAGGTTCTGGGTTCAGGTCCTGTGCAGGAGGATTGTGGGTTTATTCTTTTTTACACGGGTTCCCTCCGGTTCCTCCAACAGTCCAAACACCGTCCGTGTAGGTGAACTTGTGAAACACGTGACGCAAACATGAAAGAGTTTTCTAAAGTAATTATAATTATAATAATACTATTAGACGGAGATCAAAGTTTGGATTAGTCTCAAATCTGGAGAAGGACGTAAGAGAGGGGAGTTTACCTTCTTCTCGGAGTGGTTGAGGTCAGCCGTCTTCGCCGTGGCGTCCAGATCGGTCACTCCTCTGTGGGGGCTGGACTCCTCGGCGGCCGACACCTGGCTCGCCTCCTCGGCGTCTATATCCGTCTCCTCGGCGACGGACGCCGTCTTCTCCGGACCCATGAGCTCCCGAGCTGAGCGGAGGAGAGTACACACACATACAGGTGGATGAGCACGCACGCCTGCACACACACATGTGGGCATGAGCATGTACACACACACACACACACACACACACACACATGGGCGGAGACACATACAGAGACACGTCATCCTCAGAACCATCGTATACCGGCTCATGGGTCAGATAGAGACTGTGGTGGAGATAAGCTCTACTGGAACCGACTCTGATGAGTTCTTAAACAGGATTATTAGAGAACTACAGACAGGTGAGGTCAGGTGAGGTCAGGTGAGGTCAGAACATTCTGGTGCGGATCCAGAGATCCAGGGTTTGTTGCTCATCATGGTGAGGTCAGTAGATATACCCGTAAGATAAGATACCGGTCTGCTACTGAACCCGTTTGCATAAAGATGTTCTGGATGAGTGGAGCAAAGGCCAGAAAAGAACCTCAGAAATTGGGTCAAATGTTTCTTCTTTAAATTTCCCTCAGCAATTTATTTTTTTATGCACAAAAAAATACAAAAAAAAAATCTTGTTCTTTTTCATCCAAATACAAGTATTCCTTATTTTCTAGAGAATAAAAGTATTTTTGTCATAATTTTTAAGATTTATTTAAAAAAAAAAAATGTGTTAATTGCTTTCCAGGTTTTTTTTTTTTTTTTTTTTTTTTTTTTTAAATTTCCAGGATTTTTTTTCTCTCATCTTTTATCTCCCGAAACATTTTTAGATTTTTTTAAAACTTTTCTTTATCATTTAAAGGATAAATAAAGTATGGTGTATAAATCTTTTGTATCGTTTTCTGGTATACAGCTATACTTCTCAATAGGAGGTCCGGTACTGGGGGGGTACAGGAGGGGGAGGGATGTCTGGAAAACTCTGCTGCCACCGGCACCCGGATAAGTGGAAGAAAATGGAAGGATGGACGGACAGTTGATTGGACGGTTCAGATGGACAGTTGGATGGATGGTTGGATGGATGGAGGGACGGATGGACAGAGATATGATTTGATGGATGGACGAATGGATGGATGGATGGTTGGATGGATGGTTGGAGGACGGATGGATGGATGGTTGGAGGGACGGATGGTTGGAGGGACGGATGGACGGTTGAACGGATGGTTGGAGGGACGGACGGATGGATGGTTGGAGGGACGGATGGTTGGAGGGACGGATGGATGGATGGTTGCAGGGATGGATGGATAGTTGGAGGGACGGATGGATGGATAGTTGGAGGGACGGATGGATGGGTGGTTGGAGGGACGGATGGATGGATGGTTGGAGGGATGGATGGTTGGAGGGACGGATGGATGGATGGTTGGAGGGATGGATGGATAGTTGGAGGGACGGATGGATGGATAGTTGGAGGGACGGATGGATGGATGGTTGGAGGGACGGATGGAT
Source organism: Lophius piscatorius (assembly GCA_009660295.1). Taxonomy (NCBI): domain Eukaryota; kingdom Metazoa; phylum Chordata; class Actinopteri; order Lophiiformes; family Lophiidae; genus Lophius; species Lophius piscatorius. The sequence continues at coordinate 5,335 of VRLP01009583.1, forward strand.
GGTTGGAGGGATGGATGGTTGGAGGGACGGATGGTTGGAGGGACGGTTGAACGGATGGTTGGAGGGACGGACGGATGGATGGTTGGAGGGACGGATGGTTGGAGGGACGGATGGATGGTTGGAGGGATGGATGGATAGTTGGAGGGACGGATGGATGGATGGTTGGAGGGACGGATGGATGGATGGTTGGAGGGATGGATGGTTGGAGGGACGGATGGATGGATGGTTGGAGGGATGGATGGATGGTTGGAGGGACGGTTGGATCCTCTGAGGAGGAATCATCACTTGTGCTTAACTTTCTGCAGTTTCTCCTTTGGTTCTGACCCAGTTCTCCATCCTCTCTCTCTAATCCCTGTTTACATTTCATCTCTTCTGTCTCCCTTTTGTCCTCCACCATCACGCTCCTTCCTCCTCCTCTGATGTCCCTCCACGCTTCCTCCTCCAAACCCCGCTGTCCTCCGGCTCCCCCTTCTCCTTTCATGGCCGTGATAATTAAGTCTCCCGATGAGCTCTATGAGTGAGTGTGTGTGTGTGTGTGTGTGTGTGTGTGTGTGTGTGTGGTCTTTCACGGTGGGTCAGGCTCATCAGCATGTGAAAGAGAGTCCGTCTCTGAGGCGCTGGAAGTGGGATGTGGAGATAATGGTCGGGGCTCCCAGACCGCGGCGGCGAGGGCCGATAGCTGGTGGCTATAATGAGCGGAACAATGGCGAGTCCTCCATGGCGGTCCTCTGAACCGCAGCTCAGAGCTGCACTGAAGCCTTTCCAGTCCAGACACGAGGCACAGGACAAAGCAGCCGGGCCCACCGGTGCCGTCCGATCCACTGAGTGACTCATCTGTGACGTTCGCCCCGGCGCGGCGTTCTGCTGCTCGCCAGAGAAGAACGTATGTGGCGTCTGTTCACGCTGCATATCTGAGTCACATCTGTCCGACTGCTGTGCAGCTGGGAGGAAAGGTTTAGGTTCTGGAATGTTTCTGGACCTTTCATCTGGTATCATCACAGGGCTTTGATGATATTTTAATGAATTGCTTCCAGTTTTATCCCATGACCTCAGGAACATTCCGGGCCGGTTCGTTCATCTGGTCTTCCTGCAGGTGCGAGTTTGTTTTTTCTGCTCCGCTGCTGGGAGGAGACTTTGTTCAGACATGAATCTTCTTCTTGGAACTTCATCTTCATTCTTGTCCCGACCCCAGAACCATTCCAGATACATGCAGAGTAAATCCATTTTTACTCGCGGAGCTTTTGGACACAATAGTTTCTTTTTAAAACAAAGAAACTCCTTTTAAGAGCAACGTCAACATTAAAACCATATTTAAGACTCGTACATAATTACACCTGATGTATCACCTAATAACTATTATATAATCATGTTATATAATAATATATATTATATATATGTATTTTTTTTTTTTTTTTCAGGACCCACTGAAATACTGTGTATTCAACATTTACTTGAATGTTTCAAAAAAAAAAAAAAAATTAAATTCCTAACACTTTTGATGGGAAATTTTGCCCTTTTTTTGTCAGGGGAGGACACGCCCCCAACAACAACATGATACAACAAAATCATGAGTTTCACACAGCAGACGCATCAGGTCACATTTTTAATCTAGTTATTTTATCTGCAATCTGGCTAAAGCTGCCCCAACAGATTACTGTAATATAACTTTATTATTAATGTATTATAACTTTATTATTACTGTATTATAACTGTATTATAACTGTATTAGACCATTATTATTTATGTATTATAACAGTATTATAACTGTATTATACCATTATTATTAATTATTATAACTGTATTACTGTATTATTACTGTATTTTTACTGTTTTATAACATATTATCACTGTTTTATAACATATTACTGTATTTTTAAAGTATTTCTTTACTGTATTATAACTAATATAACTCTATTATTACTGTATTATTACTGTTTTTTTACTGTATTATTACTGAATATAACTATTATTACTGTATTTTTACTGTATTATTACTGTTTTATAACATATTATCACTGTTTTATAACATATTATTACTGTATTTTTAAAGTATTTTTTTACTGTATTATAACTAATATAACTCTATTATTACTGTTTTATAACTGCATTATTACTGTATTATAACTGTATTTTTACTGTATTATTACTGAATATAACTGTATTATTACTGTATTTTTACTGTATTATTTCTGGATATAACTGTATTATTACTGTATTTTTACTGTGATGATCGTAGAAACGTTGAATTTTGGACCAGACACAGCATATTTTTACTGACATAATTTTCATAAATGTTGGTATAGAGAATAAACCTTGTAGAAATTCTTGCAGGACGGATGGCTGAGCAATTAGATGGATGGATGGATGGATGGATGGATGGATGGATGGATGGATGGATGGATATATATATATGGATGGATGGATGGGTGGATGGATATATATATGGATGGATGGATGGATGGATATATATATGGATGGATGGATGGATGGATATATATATGGATGGATGGATGGATGGATATATATATGGATGGATGGATGGATGGATGGATGGATAGATAGATAGATAGATTAAAATGACAATAATTATAAATACCTGATGAATCTCATCATTTCTCTCTCGTCTCAATTAATCAAGAAACTGAAAACTCCTGAAATCGCCACAATTATAAATCTTCAAATGTCTCATTATTGAACAAAAGAAGAAAGTTTAAGATCTTTTGCTTGTAAAATGAAAATATGGCTGCAGTTTTATTTTTTTCTGTTGATAAAAGAAACAATCAGTCCATAGTTTCCGTCTTCACCATCATCATCCTCAACGATTAGAATGATTTGAGCCCACAGCCAGTGCTGGGTTTACAATCTTGAGATTCAGTTTGAGCAAATGTAAGACGGCACACAATACCGTAACATATTCATGGAATATAAAATTCAGTTGTTCAGACTCTGAAACTTTTGGGACCCTGCAGAGATCCTGCAGAGATCGTGCAGAGATTCTGCAGAGATCGTGCAGAGATCCTGCAGAGATCCTGCAGAGATCCTGCAGAGATCGTGCAGAGATCCTGCGTTTGCTCAGAGAGTCTCGGAGCTGATTAACTCGCCGCCACATTCACGGCTTCCTCTGCTGATCCTTTGGTTGTGATATTTATCCTCTCCGGCACCATGCTTTATAAGTACTGTAAACCGAACAGAACCTCCACCTCCTTCTACATCAGCTCCACCCACCTGCCTGTCCGGTCGGTATTGTGTTTAAATCTGCTGACTCGCCTCTTTTATTCAAGAATGTGTAAGAATGTTCGCACAGAACAGGATTTGTTCTGGTTCTCTCACTATTTCATCTTTCACCCTTTCTGTGTACAAAGAAGAACATTCTGATCCATCAGAGTTCAGTGAGTCTAAAGAAACACCAGAGCTGCTTTTTCATATTTCCTTTTGTCACCGTTTCATCCTTGAAGGTTCCTACAAATACTTCTTCTCTTTAAAGACCTTTGAGTAAAAGGCAGCAGCGTCGTAGGAGACCCTCGCGCTGTTCTCTGCACATCTTTAACATCTGTACAGCAGCAGAGATGAGCTTTTAATGCGGCAGCTTACAGGGGAAAACATGCTGCGATTTCAGAAAACACATGCAAATAGACAAAACACAAGCAAAGTAAGAAAACATCTTCATCATCATCTGTTTGATATCACAAGAACAGCATTTGGAGAACAAGCCGGAAATACCACAACAAAACACATTCAGCAAACACGCTGTAAACACCAAAACACAACGGATGTGTTTCCAGAGACCCCTTAAAAGTGATGCACACCTGGAAGTTAAAATCTAAGTATTTTTGGTTTATTTTGATTAATTCATGATTAATTTCAGCTTATTTTCCAACAACACTGACAGACAGCTGACTCCAGTAATGTGATGTCATGAAACCAGCTAAAGCGAAAGTAAGTGCGTCTGGACGTGTGCATCACTCTAACGTGTCCCCGGGAAACACTCTTCCGATGTCTCGTGGCTTTAGAAGCGCATTCTCCAACTTCTGCACATGTGCTGTCAAGTCGATGAAGATGTTTCCTTATTTTGTTTGTGTTTCGTCCTTTTGATTCTTTTTTCTGAAGCTCCTGTGGGCCACAGTAATTTACCCACAATGCATGCAAATAAAAGACTGGGGCAGGAATGATTAGCAGTTGCATACAGTTCTATATGTGTGCGTGAGTGTGTGTGTGTGTGTGAGTGTGTGTGTGTGTGTGTGTGTGTGTGTGAGCGTGTGTGTGTGTGTGTGTGTGTGTGTGAGTGTGTGTGTGTGTCTGTGTGTGTGTGTGTACCTGTAACTGAGGAGTCGTTGCCGTCCTTTTCGCTGAGGCCGTCCTCCCGTACATCGGCGTTCTGCGGCGTGTGCTGCAGACTCAGTTTGTGACAAACCTCAAACGCCTGGCCGACGGTCCGAACGATCCTCATGGCCTGACTCTGTGGAGAGAAAGAACAATCCGCCGTCATTCCCAGGAAACGCTTCTGAGTCGCCCTCAACTTCAAAACGTCCTTTTTTTCCCTCTAAAGTTCAAATATTTCATTCAATCTCCTGATGCCTTTTCCTTTTTTCTCTCTTATTTTTCCTTTTTTCTCTCGGTTGCTGTGCAGCCGGTTCTGTCTGTGAATACTCCAAACCCGTCCAACCGTGACAGGAAAACATGCAGCCGCTTCAAGAAGATCCAAAGAAGAAGAAGTATCTTTTCATGTCCTCCTGGCCTCCTAATTCCTGGATTCTGCTCAGGCATCGCCAAACTTTCAAAATATGATCCAAAAGCTGTGTCTCAGCTCATGGACCCCAGCGGTACTGAAAGTCCACTTCATCTCGAAAGCTCCATCCCTCATGCGTTGGATCAGACCCGCCCTTTCCCATAATTCATTGTGCTCCGCTGATGGTAAGATCCCCCCGGTTGTACGAGGACCACCATGTTGCGTTGCCATGTTCCTACAGTAGCCTAGAAGGGTCAAACCCACCACCGGCACAGACGAGGGATTCGAAAAGCCGATCAGGAGGTGGAAGACGGTGAAAATGTTGTTGCTGGGTAACTTTTCCCTATTTTTTGTTTTGACCAATGGGGGAAAGTATATTAGTATATTATATATATCGTATATTTATTTTGAAAGCATCCAGTCACATTTATTTTGAAATCGTACCGATTGGCTCTATGTCGTCTCTGTGTTTGACTTCCTGTCTGGTTTCTTCTGCTCTGCTGAAATTGACAGCTCGTCAATCAAAAATAGACTAGACGCGTATTTTGAGCAGAGCGTCGGGACGTTGCTGGGATGTTGGGACACTGGGCGTGTCCAGTGGAATCAAGCCTTTAGATAGGGAGGGGTGAGCTGATGTCGATACAGGTTGCAATGTCGAACTTCACCACTAGGCGCCACCACATTCTTCGCACTGTACCTGTAACTGCAACTAGAAGTTAGAATCAGCTCCAGCCGTTAATGTTGCCAGGCGACCGTCTCGTTACTTTCTGACCAGAGTCTGAAGCTGGATGGAGCTGAAGAAGCTCAGTGTGGACCGGACCTTCTCTGCACCAGCGTCTGGTGCAGCCGATTATATGATCTCGATTTCACGGAACAGGTTACAATCAAATAATCATTAGTTGCGGCCGCTACCGCGTTTGAGCTCCCAGCTGACCCGTAACTTCAGCAACAGACAGAAAAACAAATCCATTATTTCACGGGTTTTAGGCCGGTACTGTTAAAATGTAAGGACCAGCTATCTGAAAATGAGTAACTGCAAATGAAGTTCATACAGATAAGAGATCCTCAAGTCAGCAGTAACCTCGTGTCCCTCTGACATTTACGATCTCCCTTCCCTCCCTGGCCACGATTATTAATATCCTGAGACAGATAAGGCGGGCGGCTCCAGCAACATCAAATAAATCATGTCGCTTAAAGAGGAAGTTGTCTCGGAGCAGAGTCCAGCCGGGAGTGAAACGGGCTTCAGCTGATCGAGGGGCGTATGAATACATCGGACTGAAGGAATCTAGATCAGGAACGTAAATCAGGGAGTATGCGGTGTATTAATCCTGTTTATTAAAGTCCCTAATCTGAAAGACAACTGGGTTTCAAATAATTACAAAACTCTCACCAAGTTATCCAGCGCTAACGTGACATGCTAATAACTGAAAGGGTTAAAACTTTCCATGGATTTGTGGCGTCTAAATCCATGAAAAGTCCGTGCTTAGATGTCTATTTTTTTTATTTATTCTATTAATCACTTTATTCCGCTTTACTTTTTGGTGACTTACTGATTCGAAAACCCTTTGATGTCCTGCTCAGCTGTTTGGTTGAACACAATGTGAGTCTTTATGCCTTATACTCAAATGTGACTGAACCTGTTTATAATGTGACCCAGTGGCAGCATGTAGATGCTAAAGAGTGAGGGGCCGAGGATGGAGCCCTGGGGGACACCACCGATTAAAGGGGCCACTAAGGAGGAAGCATTAACCATGACTATAGAGAAAGTCCTATTCAATAGGATTTCTGAACAGAATTATGTGACTTGATTCAACCAACAAAAGTCTAACGAGGGTAAAATAGTTTTCTAAAACACGCTTTTCAGCTAATCTCATTAAAATGGATTATTTTCCATGAATATTCAAAATGACATCATGAAGTCTGTTTTTGGATCAAACACACCACATAATTATTATAATTAATGGGGACCTCAGAGGAATCTAACAGTCTGATTTCATGGCGATGATGACTGAACGGATTATAATCCAATAATCATCAGTTGTAGCTGAGATGACGTGACTTTAGTACCTTTGATGAGATGACGTGACTCTAGTACCTCTAGTACCTCTGTGATGAGATGTCGTGACTCTAGTACCTCTGTGATGAGATGACGTGACTCTAGTACCTCTGTGATGAGATGACGTGACTCTAGTACCTCTGTGATGAGATG
>VRLP01009584.1:0-12268 GCA_009660295.1 Lophius piscatorius
CTGTTACTGTGTGTGAGTAGTCTGTTACTGTGTGTGAGTAGTCTGTTACTGTGTGTGAGTAGTCTGTTACTGTGTGTGAGTAATCTGTTACTGTGTGTGAGTAATCTGTTACTGCACTAGAGAGTAGAACCTCACCCCAGTCTTATGTCTGTCACCTTCTGGACCTTCTCAGCGTCCCTCAGATTCTCACACTTATTCATTTTCACTTACTGTCTAACACGTCACAACCACGGTTGGTTGTAATGTTATGGCTGATGGCTGTATTGAAGGGTTAGCCCTGTATGGCCGGCCGTCTGCTAATCTGCTGCTGTCTTCTGGTTGGTCCAGCTGGCGTTCGAGTCTCTGTCGGTGATCATCAACGCTCTCACCCTTCTGGAGGCGGGACAAGTGTCCGTGTGCAGGTGAGCTCACGACAGGAAGGAAGAACCACAGACAACAAATGAACAACAAATAAACAACAAATAAACAACAAATGAACAACAAATGAACAACAAATGAACAACAACTGCGACACGATGCAGGTGTCGGTCATGCCAGGCGTTCTGAACTAATGGTGGAGGTCATGTTTGTGCCTCCAGCTTTGGCGAGCAGGTGCAGCTGCTCCACCCCTTCCAGCAGCAGTTCAACGACGAGTCGGGGGCTCGCATCCTCAGACTCTGCCAGTTCCAGCAGAAGAAGACCAGAATAGCACAGGTGGGATTCTCTCTGTACTCATCCTGTTTGTCTGTCGCTCAAACAACCATGAATCCAGATCTTCGTGAAGGAGCGGCGGTGGAGGTTAAAACCCTTTGATGTCCTCAAGAAGATAAAAGAGGAAAAATGATTTCTTCACATATTTGACTTTTAATAATCTAATATCTGAGACCCTCTAGATTTACAAAAGACTGAGAAAAGAGGTGAAGAAAGTTTTCAAACAGAAAAAACAATCAGACTTTAATGATCATTGAAAGATAAACTTAGATACGATTAAAATAGAAAACTGTTTGGTAGAAAATCTTAATCAAAACTTTTCAACACTGAAAAAAAAAATATTCTTCTCATGGTCTAAAATGAGAGGAAGATCCTTTTCTTTTAACTGCTTACACTTTATAAATGTAGAAGCTGCTGTAACATTTAAATGTAACATTGAGTTTAACCTACGTTAAATATAACTCTTGTTTTTTAACTTCATCTGAGTTTTGATGGGACGTGTCTTTGATCTATTTAATGTGCACAGAGGTGTGATGTCACTCTGGTAACGGACTCACCTTTATTCTCTTCTGCAGTTCTTGGAAACATCTACCAAAATGTTTCTGGCGGCGCGACAGCAGACCCCCGGCTCCATGACCTCAGGTAATAATAATAATGATTGACAGTCGGTTTTTAAAGACGAGTAACTTGACGGCTGTGTGATTTAATATTAGAATGTTTTTTTGACGTATGAACATTAATGGACCAGATTTACTATTTACAGTGTTTTTTTCTTTTCTTTATAATTCACCCGTTTGGGACCTCTTTTACACGTTTGAGCTAAAGACAAAGAAGCTTTTGTCTTTTCATTTCAAAAAAATGTTTGTGCTGAAACACAACATTGTGATAAACGGATTGGCAAAAAACCAAACCTGGTGTGGTTTTAATGCCAGACCAGTAGGTGGCGCTGTGAGCCAGCAGAGAGACCTACCAGGAAGTGAAGATGATCTTCAGTTTTCAGTGATGCTGCAGGAACTCTACGTTCTACTTCCTCTAGGCTGAAACCGTAGCGGCCATGAGCGAAGGGGGGCTGTGATGTCACTGATGCACGGAGACTAAATGGCGTGTTTTATGTGAAAACCTCGGTCAGCTGATTTGCTCTGATCGCTCCACTGATGTCAATAACAACTGTTTGTATTTAAAAACTGACCTGATGCTGACCCCCACTGACCTCCCCCCCTCCGCAGAGACGGCCCAGCTGCTGGTCGTTGTGTCTGACGGCAGGGGATTGTTCCTGGAGGGCAAGGAGCGAGTGATGGCGGCCGTGAGGGCGGCACGCAGCGTAAACGTGTTCATCATCTTCGTGGTGCTTGACAACCCCAACTCCCGGGTGAGTGCAGAAGAACCTGAGCGGTTTCATTCAGGGAAGATTTGAGCCTCGTTTAATTCTAATGATGAAAACATCAGAACCAGGAGGACATCCGCGACCGTTGGACAGCCATGTCCCCAAAAGTGGGAGCCCCGGAGATGCCACCTGTGTCCACTGGGGGCGCTATATGCACATACTACAAGCTTTGGCTGCGACACAAGTCATGTTTTTATGAAGTTCTAGCATTGAGGGCAGGGCGCTCAGTAAAAAAAGTCCGATCTTTGCAGAGGCCTGATTATGGGCCTGTTGAGAAGAAGTTAAGTTCTAAATGCAGGATTTTTACTTGTAGAAGAGTTTTTTCACTGTGTGGCGTTAACATTTTTACTCAAAGTTCCACCAAAGAGCAACAGCAGCGCTAATAGCTGAAAACGTTTACGCTGGTTCTGATAGACAGCTGTCAGAACCCAAAGCATCCTGACGTCTGGTTTGGGTGTCAAAAGTGAGATCCACACAGTATCGGGCAGGTGGTTATAATGTTATGGCAGATCTGTCTAGGCCCAGTCTCTGACACTAAACCCTGGTTCTGCGCTGCAGGACTCCATTCTGGACATCAAGGTTCCCATATTCAAAGGTCCGGGAGAACTACCAGAGATCCGCTCCTACATGGAGGAGTTCCCCTTCCCCTTCTACGTCATCCTGCGAGACGTCAACGCCCTCCCGGAGACGCTGAGCGACGCCCTCAGACAGTGGTTTGAGCTCGTCACGGCGGCGGACCAGTAGAGCGACGGGACGCCACCTTTCCCAGGAAGGGTCGATCGGACCGCGACCGACTGCACAATCTGCTGCTAGCCTCTCAAGAAACAGACTGACTTTCAGATGTACATGTGCCTTTATTGTCTTATTTTTACTGTAGATCTTAGTCCTCGTTGTCAGGGGAGAGCGCCGTTTCTTCTCTAATGTGACCAGGGTTCTTTTAACTTGCACGTCTGAGACGAAACCATTGAAACAAAAATGTGATTCCTTTAGCGTGTGAAGCACCACAGAGTCAGTTTATCGTAACAAACACAGGAGCAGAACCGACGGAGCAGCGCTGCTGGATCGGGTTTGAACCCTTCTGAAATCATGAGCTAACAGTAGCAGGCCGATGATGTCACGGATGAAGAAGCTTTATAATGTGCCTTGGAGAGGAGAGCCACTCTGTCGGGACTTTTAGAAACTCGTGCACTTTGGAACACAGAGACTGCAGATTCCTCTTTTGATAAAGGCCCATTTTAGTGGTTTGACATCTTTTCTGCTGGGTCACTGGTTCTGATGACCAGAAGGTCGCCATTGAAGTGTTTGTGGTCACCTCTGTGTTTTGTAAAGTGGACGTCGGTCATATTTAAGAGGCTGTTTCTCCTCTACATCAAGTTGGTAATAAATGAAATGGATAATCCTACGAATAAACAATTTAACATTTTGTGTCCATCTCAGACTGTCCCAGCAGACATTTGGTGTTCTCCCTGTTTCCCTCTGCTAAACGGGTTACATTTCTCTACTTCCAAACTTTTCCTTCAATGTAAGTCCTCAGTATCTAGATGAGGAGTTACATCTTGTTATGGACAGTCTTTCAGAAAGTCTATGCAACTAGTTTGATTTAATGAAAAATATTTATCAAAATTTGCATGCAAAATAACAGTTTGAACGTAAAACCACGGACATATATGCATTTTTTAACAAAACACAATTAACTTGAATTGAAAATTTTATGTAAATTAGAAAAAAAACTTAAATAATTATGAAATAAATGTAATTTGTCATTTTTGGTATTGAATTACACTTAAAATTGTAAAAACTTTTTCTTGTCCAAACAGTTTTCAGTTTTAATCCAATAATTTAAACCATCATTCAAATGTCCCAAGTATAATTATTTCTCCAACATCATTAAACTTAACGCCTGCTGTGAGACTGGCTGTTTCTGCATGCCATAATCCTCCCCTCCACCAGAGGGAGACTAACACTGAATGATTCACTGTGACGTCATCACAACATCCGCCTATTTTCTTTCCTGTTAAACAAAGTTATGACCCGCCCTATTCTACTTCTGTTTGGCCTGTGTTCACGATTCAATGTTCTGATTGGTTAAATGGGAGAGGAGGCGTGGGATATGTTAGTCTTATGGCGGCGTGAGCCAATCCGATGCAGAAGGGGGCGGGTCACGCGTGTGACCTCCATAACCACAACGCTTCCTCATGTATCTATGGTCAGTGGCTAATGTTTGCCGGGTTGTTAGAAATGGTAGTTTCAAAGTTGCCGCCTGCTGCGTTATCGTTTAAACAGGTAATTATTTATGATAAACGTATAATAATACTTGACTTACGTTTTTCTTATCGGTGAAAGCTAGTTTGGTTGACTGACTATATTTGCAGCGGCTGCTCTTCGGGTCAAATGCAGGGAAGACATTTCACAACGTTGTATTTTGTATAACGTGTATGAGTATGTGATAAAATAAAAGTATACACTATTATTATTATATTAATGCCACTTCTCAGTGAAGCTAAAGCCATGCAAGGTTAAATTCAAACGGAAAAACATGAACTTACACACGTAGCTGCACATGCTAGCATGTGCACAAACACAGAATCTGTGACGCACACGTTTGTGTCCCACCAACCCAACCAGCATCTCTTGGACCCACAGCACTTCTAGAACTGATTGTTTTATTCGTTTGTTGCCACTGTGTGATGCTTTCTGTTGCAGTCTGAAAGCAGTCCAGTTTTCATATACGTAGTAGGACTTCTTAAAGATAAGCAAGAATTCATCCTCCTTTGCACAGATCATGTGAAAAAAAGTTTATAAAAGTCATTTTTATTGCATGGGGTAGAGTTTAGTAATGACCTTTCATTTGATGAATTGTGCAGAAGTGAAATATGTTGTGTGTTTGAAATTATAATGACTTGATGGTTGGGATGTCTGGAAGATGGCTGCATGCTGTTTCCAGTTGAGGGTTGGTTTATCTGTAGATGGAGGCTGAGAGGAAGTCAGATGGAACGTATTGTTGAGAAAGGTAAAAAAAAGATGTTTCCAGAGACATGTGTTTAGAGACAAGAGTTTAGTGTTAGTGTTTTAGTGTTAGACATGTGTTTATAATGGACAAAACTCCTGGTTTAGTTGAGTACTATAGGAAAGTCTGTTTACTGGTGCTGGAGAACACTGCTTGGGTGGACATGGACTGAAAGGTGGGTCGTCAGATTCTGTTGGATCCATCAGTAAAATCACTTAAAGCTGAAACTTTAAAAATGTTTGAGAAAATGATAAACCCGACGGGTCAAGCTCCTGTTTCTGTGTCAGTTTTTACAGAGACAGAAGATTTTGGGGATTTACAGAGACACGCTGAGGACAATACGGCAGGTACCAGATGAGGGGGACAGGAAGTACCTCAGGGACTGGGCCAGAGACGAGTTCAAGCGGAATAAGAACGCCACAGACCAGGTAAACGGGAACGATGAACGGGTTCCCCGGCTCATCTACAACGGTCCTGTGAACATGACATGAGCAGAACCTTCATCTACTGTAGGGGCGGAGCTGGGGATTGGATTTCAGAACATGTATATTGTCATATTTTCCCAGCATCCTTTGCTGGATCTATTCCTACCGTATCTCCTCTCATTTTTTCAGGATGTGATCCGTATGATGGTCACTCAGGCCAACAACCATCTAGACGAGCTGAAGAAGTCTCTTGCGTTGGCCAGGAGTTGACCTCTGACCTACTATGGACTGTACTATCATCCTTAAGATGAGGGTCGCCCACTCACCTGTATTTATACCTGTGTGTATATATTAAAGAATGTTTTCCAATACAGAGTTCATTATTCTGAATTTCCATGAACCCAACGTTTTCATGTTGACAACAATCATGACTGTCATCATCAACATGATGATGACAGTCGCCACATGTTGACGTGTTCACATGTTAGCTGGTGTTCAGATCACTCATACAGCTGGATAGCGCAGGGGTTAAGCCACTGACTTTGGGACGGGAGACTGGGGTTCGAATCCTGGCGAGGGCGAGGCAGGGATCCAGTGTAGACTCTTAGGCAGGTCCTGACTGCTACCACAGATATCAAATCTCAACATACATGCTAAGGCAAGGGGGAGCCAGGATAGGGTCAGAGGGGGGGTAATCATTCTCCCCGCACGACAGCTTTAGACTTATTTCTTTAAAGAAATCGCCATCCAGCTGCATGAGTGATCTGAACACCGGCGAACACGTCAACATGTGACGACTGTCATCACCATGTTGATGATGACAGTCATGATTGTTGTCAACATGATACGGTAGGAATAGATCCACGAATTATACATACTGTTAATTTAATATTTAATAAATTAGATGAGACGACGACACTGACTGGACACTGTCTCATGACGAACTGTCATCGTATCAATCATGATGTGGATGACTGACTTGACACTGTGACAGTTGTCATGATGACATGTCAGTGTCATCACATGTTGAATGTGATGTCGATGACATCAAGTTTTTTGTTTAACGATCATCATGACGACTGACATGCATTATTGCTACTACAAATAATTAAATTAACATATTAGTAACATATTTAAAAAAAAATAAAGTATATATATTTTAGTTATAGTAGGTAACTAAAACCTAGTAACATATAATTATCTATCTTAGTAGATTTTAATATATAGTAACATATATTTGGTTCCAGTTCTAAGTGTTTCATTTTTTTTAAAAGAAAAACTAGTCTGTGTCATGCGGGGAGAATGATTACCCCCCCTCTGACCCTATCCTGGCTCCCCCTTGCCTTAGCATGTATGTTGAGATTTGATATCTGTGGTAGCAGTCAGGACCTGCCTAAGAGTCTACACTGGATCCCTGCCTCGCCCTCGCCAGGATTCGAACCCCAGTCTCCCGTCCCAAAGTCAGTGGCTTAACCCCTGCGCCATCCAGCTGTATGAGTGATCTGAACACCAGCCACACAAATTCTGAATACTCTACCCAGCAGCAGCTTCACCAGCTTCTCTGTCTGGATCACGTTATTGCTGACCCCGCCCCCACCGATCCGCTTCACAATGAAGTCAGATTTCTGTCTAGTCCATATCAGCTGATATGAATTATTTATGAGTTTAGTGCTTAAGATTAATTAAGTAATTGAAACATCTGTTTTCTAGTGCTTAAAGGGGCAAAAATGAGCATTTATGGAGGCACTTTAGATTTGTGTAAAAGCATTATTTTATTGAAACCAGACAGAATGAATCCAAATGACTCGATGAAATTTTAACTCAGTATTTTTTACAGTTACATTGATATAATAATTACACTGTTATAACCTATAATAAGACCGGGGCAGTGTTCTGATCAAAATCAGATTTATTCTACATCTATTTTTATTTCAAACTGGGCTTTCTGGTCATGTGATACGCTTGAAGAGTATTTGTCCTTTCAAAATAAAAGCCTACTCTATCCAAAGTTAACAGCGAGACAGGAATCTTATGTTATTACATTTTTATTAACAGAGTTAAAGTTGTTGAGACACGTTGAAATAGAAGGTTAACTGTCTATCTGCTCCAGGATCATCTGTCTTTAAAGAAACACTAACGCTCGACCTTTATTGTGACACGTGAGTTCACGAACAGGCATGTGTTCCTGTGGAGAAAAACACACCTTATTTAACACAAACCTTATTTATCACTAAGCTTATTTTACTGTCGCTCCTCCGTCGGCACTTCATTCAAATCCGTCTGATCTAATGTTAACGTCTATTTTTATCGTTAATGCGACATTCACGCCGTTATTTCTACACAGATCGGTTCTGGTGATCACAGCAGCAGTGACCCGACTCCTCCAGTCTGTGATCGGACCCCCAGGGTCCATCAAGGCCTCTTTCTGAAGACCCTTCAAATGTGTCCCTCTTTGTGGTTCAGGCTGTGAGCGATCCATCCCGAACCCCCATGATCCACAGAAGACCCCACGCAGAAAGACCTCAGGTTGGGATTGGAACCCATGATCTCCATCATTAAAAGAAAATCCTTCATAAAATAAACTGTTTGTTTTGTAGGATTCAGTGACGTATTAAAACCTGCGACAGGAACCAGATTAAAGATGTAAGGACCACCTGAGGTCCGAATGGGTCCTTTCAGTGTTCAGGGTAAAAACCGGAAGCTGCAGAAGTTCTCCTGACACCAGTTTCAAACACACTGTAAAAATAAATCTGTCAAATTTACGATAAAATACCGCCACCTTGAACCAGACATTACGGTAAACAACAATACAACTGATTACATGTCAACCTGTTTACATTTTCAGTGTTAATCACATACAATTTACAGTAAATAACAACTTTTGTGTAAAACTGTTGGTAGAAATTACTGTAGAAAAATAAAGTCAAATGAAAACAGTAAAATACAGTAAGATAGAAAACAGAATATCAGGGCAGCAGATACGGTGAATTATCTTAAATACAGATTAAAGTAAACAGTAAACAACTTTATTATCTAGGATCAGAATCTTACTGTAAAAACCGTAAAAGTATTATTCTGTATACGTAAGAGATTTTGATGTATGAAATAACCAACTTTAACCATCCCATAATTTCTACAGACAGAAGATGCTAAAATAGGACACATATTTGTGTCTAGGTTAAAATCTGTTATTGTATGTGATTAACTGTGTGACTGTAGACGGGTGAGGAGGAGGAGGAGGAGGAGGAGGAGATCCAGACTGTCACACAGGTACAACATAGTGACATCATGTCTCTGTATTCCTGAGATCTGGATGGTTCAGACATCGTGTCTGTTTGGATCCTGATTTACCGTCATGTCTGGAATAGAGGTTTTTTAATGATAAAATTCTGGCGACCACAGCTGCCGGTCTGGACACGCCTTCATGGGCCGGGCCTTTGAAGGATGTGGCCCCTGAATGGAGACCCAGCCCATGTTTGAGCATGGACTCATCGTGGACTCCCCGGACCGGACTGACTCCTGCAGGAGCTTCAGATCTACCAGTTCTTCACAACACGGTGAAGGAGAACCTTCATGACCCTCTACAATCAGTCCAGTGTTTCCATGACGACCAACAGCACAGACGAACGTCTCTAAGGGATCTGCTTGTGGTGGATCTAGTTCTGGATCCAGTTCTGGATCCGTCTTCATGACATCACAGGACGTCAGCGGTCATCGTGTCTGCTGGTCCTCAGCAGGCGCAGCTCGTCCTCCAGGTAGGAGATCCTCTCCACCAGAGCGGCTCTGTCCGCCTCCGCCCTCTGGTTGGCCTGCCAGCGAGCGTCCTCCACCTTCCTCTCATACCAGCGCTCCATCTGCGTCGACACCGCCTCGAAAAAGTACTGGGTCACCTCCAGAGCGTGCATGTTGTCCTTCTCCTGAGAGAAGGGCGCTTCGCTGGGCTGCCCTCCAGAGACCTCCGGAGTCCGGACCCCTGCGGCCCCCCTGGACTTAGTCCTGCCCTGCGAGTGCTTCTTGCGGTGCTTCCCTCTGTCCCGTCCTCGCTCTGCGTCTCTGAGTCCGTCCTCGGTCCTGCTGCCGCAGCGGCGCTCTGCGGCCGGAGACAGGCTGGCGGTTCTGACTCGCCCGGGCTCTGCCGTCTCCACGCCCCGCGGGTCCTGGTTCTTCCTCTGGGCATCAGTGCAGACCAAGGGTCGCTCCTTTGGCCGGACCACCTGCACAGATGAGGCGGGACTTTTGGCTGCTGCAGTAGAGGTGGCCTCGGTGCTCGGAGCCTTTTCACCATCTGTTACAGGTTCAAGAGGAATCAGATTACTGCAGATAATAACTGAGTCATTAATGACGGGAAGACGGAGTCAGAACCTCCGTGATGTTTCCCTCTGGACCACTGAGCCTCTTTACAGAGAGACACTTGGTTCTGTAGGGTCAAGGTCATACCTGTGTTTGTAGCACAATAGATCAATCACATCAGGGGATTTCAAACCCTCGCCGACAGGCGAGCTTCATATGTCGGCCACTAGGGGGAGCTTCAGCGCCACATGTAATGACATGTATGTCTTATTTTACTGTAATTATTCTACTTTCATTCACTAAATTCATGTTATATATATATATGTGTATATATATATATGTATATATATATATATATATATATATACATACATATGTATATATATACATACATACATATATATATACATACATACATATATACATACATACATATATACATACATACATATATATATACACATATATATATACAAACATATGTATATATATACATACATACATATATATATACATATGTATACATATAAATATATATATATATATATATATATACATACACGTATATATGTATATACACATATATATATACAAACATATGTATATATATACATAGATACATATATTATATACTTAACATGAATGAAGTGAATTTAAAAACTCATTTTATTTGATGTTATTTCTGAAAAGATTCTTCAGGATTTGAACCTTTATGATTTTCATGATGCTTCAGCAGGTGGGACTGTTTCAGGACCGACCTGGAGAACTGTCCACATGAACCACGAAGTAGTGGTTGGCTGAGCCCCCCTCTGCCACACTGGCATCCCCAGGACTGGGGTCCGGGATGGCGAGGCTGCTGTGGAGGTCCAGGCACCTGGGGCTGACGTTCTGGTCACTGGGCGCCGCGGCGAGGCCGGCTCCACGGTCTTCATCCAGGCCATCGGCCGCAGAGGAGCAGCGCTGCAGCTTGGTGCCGGTGGGGTCTCCTGTGAAGCGGACCTCCATGTTCTGCAGCTTGGACAGACACCAGTTCTTCAGCTCGCTGACCAGGGTCACCTGCTTAGAGGACAGATTCAAGCACACACAGATCCTATGACCTCAGGGAACATCTAGGACGCTTTCACACCGGCTTCCTTCAGTCTGGACTTTCAGACGCTTCCGTTTGAGCCCCACAAAAATTCCTTTAGTGAAACCTCCGCGGGCCGAGGTCCAGATCAGTTAGAAGAACTTCAATCTGACAGAGAACTGGTCTGAGTCTGGATCAAACTGAACCATGGTTCTGTTTATTTACAATGTGAAACGATTTTCGGATGTTTCAAACTTTTTGACCCACTAGAAAAAGCCCTCAGAGAGCGGAAACCTACGACAAGGTCCGACAGAACCCCTGGTTCAGGAGAACTTCCTGCAGATTCCTCCAAGAATGTCTGAGTTACTGGCAGCCTCTAAATCTACAGACAACTCCAACAAACTTTAGTATCTCTCTGATACTCAGTAGCCGCGTGTCTCCTATACTTTCCACTTCAGCATCTCTGTTCAGCCCCCTGAGCACCCAGCTCCACCACCAAAGGAACTCTTGAAACCGAAGCCCCAGTTCCATCCAAAAGGAACATCAAAGGAAGCTTCACCCCAAAATAAACATGAGGAGGCATTAACTATAACTGTTTGTTATTTTATGGTGAAACTAAGAGTATAAGATATTAAATCAATAAACGTCTCAAAACAATAAAATATGCAAAATAAATATTTTTCCCATCACTATTTTTTTTGTTGGCGAGGACATAAAAGGGTTAAATTGACATCATCGACTTTCAGCAAAGCTTCATTTTTATCAGATGAATCTGATGGTAATAGGAAAATTAAACAACGAAAATGTTAACATCGTAAGTTTTCATTTAAAGACTTAAAAGTAAATAAATTTAAATAACTAAAACTTTTTTTTAAACAAAAAAACAGATTATGTGTTAAATACGATAAAAAGAGATTCGAACCCTCAGACCGGACCACCTGCAGTCGGCGGGTTGTCTGTGCTGGTTGTGGGCGTTACCTGTCTTTTCTCCGCCTCCAGTCTCTCCTGCACCGCCCGCTGATCGATCCTCTGCAGACACTCACTCCTCTCTGCCGACACCCTCTCCAACGTCATCTTATCCAGAGAACGCATCTGAGGGAGGGGACTCGACGGTTATACACATACGTGTATATATATATACACATATACATATACACATACATACACATACACATACGTGTATATATACACATACACATACGTGTGTGTATATATACACGTACGTGTGTGTATATATATATACACATACGTGTATATATACACACACGTACGTGTATATATATACACACGTATGTGTATATATACACACACGTACGTGTATATATATACACACGTATGTGTATATATATATACACACACGTACGTGTATATATATACACACGTATGTGTATATATATATACACGTA
>VRLP01009585.1:0-12262 GCA_009660295.1 Lophius piscatorius
CCAAAAAGCAGCAATGTTAATTAAGGTTATAGGTTCTGCTAAAAAGGAAAGTTTTAAGTCCTTTTTTAAATGTGTCAGTCGTCTGTGGAGCCCTGAGATGGTCAGAGAGGGCATTCCACAGACGAGGGGCAGCAGAACAGAAAGCCCGATCACCCATGGTGCTGAGCTTAGTCCGGGGAAGGAGGAGGCGGTATGATAAGGTAGAACACTTGAAGTCTTGATTTATATTATTAATCATTCATAATCTAAATTAAACTGAAATACATAACATTAGTAGATGTATGTATATGTAGCATTATGTTTTAACCTGCCAAAATCTCAGAAAAGCAAACTGTGGTTTAATGGGGAATGTGTTCAGGCCCGTAGAGAATATTTTAAAGCTATGATGATAAATCCAACCAGATCTATCTAACCATTTTAGATGTTATTAGGATTCTCTGAATAAGAGATTTCTTGCACTTAAGAAATATCATGGCAAGGAATGCTGTACAATATTAAATACTGGTAAATCCTTATGGAAACTAGGAAATGGGCCCGTTGAAACTTTTCCCCCAATATTTCAAGAAACTTAGTCGAAAGCCCATTGATAATTCTGCACCGGTAATTTGATCAAAGAAAATTCTTGTCTCCAATTGATGAACAGATTAATGGAATCTTTACTTTGGAGGAGTTAAAACATAATAATTCAAAGATTAAAAAACTAAAAAGCAAGCAGTATTGACACTATAACTAATGAATATGTAGAGAATTGCCCTTTGGGAATGCTAAATATCTTTGTTATATTCTTTAACAAGGAATAATAAGGGGACAGTCTCCAGCTACTGCTGTCTATGTGTGATTAAGTCGTTGTATAAAAATAAGGGATCAGCAGCAGGCATTACTTTGCTCATTTGTGTCAGTAAACTTTTTACTGATACAATTAACACCAGATTAACTACATATATGGAGTCTGCAGGAATCCTTGGAGAAGAGCAGGCCGGATTTAGAAAAGCCGTTTCTACATTCGATCATATTTTTGTTTTGCACTTATTGGTTGAATGCTATCTTAACAGGAACAAAATATATTACTGTGCTTTTATTGATCATAATGAGGCTTTTGATGTCATTGTTTGTTCATCATTATGGTTCAAACTTATCTTATCAGGTGTAAAGGGAAGATTGTTTTCAGTATCTAGGAGAAAGCCTGATCCTGTGTTAGAGATGGCCATAAACTGTGGAATCAGTTTGTGTGCGATGTTGGTGGATGTCAAGGGGAGAATTTATCCCCACTTCTGTTTTTTAATATATTAAATGACTTTGAGAAACAATATGAGCAAATGTTATAAAGGACTTGTACTGTTTTCTGAAGAGAGCTGCAGTCAGTTGAGTGGTGAAATGCGGTGATATATAAATGCATGTGAGTTTGCGTTTGCCACTTTATGCCGACGACACAATTGTAATAGTGGAGACACCATGTGATTTACAAGCTGCACTAAATGCTGTGTATTCCTATTGTTACACTGGTACCTAACTGTTAATACAGGTAAAAGAAAAAAAAAAAATTTCGCAGGGAAAAAACGAACATTCCCAGAATTAGATTTTGGCTCAGATAAGCTGGAAGTTATATTTGATTTTGATTACGTAGGAATACTATTTAATTACAATGGTCGATTCGAAAAAGCCATAGCCAAACAAGTTAAATTATCTAAGAGGGCATTATTCTCAATAGAAAATAGAGTGTCCAAATTACAATTACTCACAGAAGTTATGTTACATAAGTTAGAAGTTATCTTAATATATATATAAAAAACAATAATTTAAAGTTAATATGTGCCAAAGATGCAAAAGTTTTGTTTAATTTGTTCGAAATTTGGACCATTTTTGTATTTCCAAATGCTTCTTGTGATTATTTGCCAGATTTTTTGCTTAATAAAATGATTGTTGGCATATAAAATGAAATGAAATGAATGTTCCAAGTTCTTTCTAAATGAGTCAGGTACCACAGCTCCTCATTGTAGCAGGGTTGTAGTCATCCTTCTTGTTATTTCTATACTTTGAACTCAAAGATATGATGCTAGGACAGTCTGATGACTTCCCCGCTGTTAAAAGTTGCCACTTGTAAACACCTTATTCTTTTCAAATTGGTGCATCACATAACCTCCTCAGTAGGTTTGCTGGAGTTGTTGAGTTTCATTGGAGCTACTACTACTACTACCTGCTTAATGCAGCTGCTCAGTGGTAAGTGTTATAGCTTTATGATCATAATGCTCTGTGTAAATGTGTAAATAGATGTTTGTGTGATACAAAATCTATTTGAGATGAAAATTGCACGTCTTAAGTTTTTATATTTGCTCTCTGGTTGAAGATAACGGCATTGCTTACAATTTCAGGCAATGAAATGTTGGTTCTACATTCTCATCAAAATGAAATCAGCACTTTTTGCAAAAAACAATACTTCTACTTGATATTATATAATCCTTTCAGCTCTCGAGTCAGTCAGTGGTGTTTCACCATCGCTCTTAGAGCGTTTATGCCAGTTTTAGCACGCTACTGCTAACAAGAAAGAGATCAGTTAGTTCAACCCGAGACACCTTAGCAAATAAGACTCTCTCACCCTGATACCAGTCCCTGAACCACATCTTCCTCCTGCAGCTGACCTTATCATACCCAATCATTCAGTCATTTCTTCCTGAGTTCTTTTAAAATCTCCTTCACCATAATTTAAAAGCAAAGACCACCTGAGATAACACAACTTGTAAGTTTAAATTGAATAAATCTGAAAGGAGGTCTGGTCTTCTTTACTGGTCTGGTCTTCGCTGCAGTCCTGCTTTAGAAAATCCACACATCTCAGAGCTCGCCATAAACAAGCTCTTTTACTCAAAAGCTGTGTTTGGTTTACACCAGATTAGATATAACAGAGCCCCTGGCTTCAAACAGTTCAACTTTGCTCTCATTCGTTCAATGAAGACTCTCCCAAAAGCCCTGAGAATCACCAAAGTGTGCTATGGTAAAATTCGCCTGGCCACCCTCCTCTGGATGCCATATTTGCCAAATGTCTTCTGGACAGTGGAGTCATGAACACTTTTAGAGGGTTGAGAGAGACCTGCAGTGGATGTTTCCTTTGGATTTTTTGTGACTTCCTGATTGATCATTCATGGAGGACTTTACAGAGGGTGGCCATGTCTGTGAAAGTTTCGTTGCAAGTCTTCTCCGTTTGTACATAATTTGTCCCACTGTTTCTTTCTCAGAGCCTTAGAAATAAATTTGTAACCCTTCTCAGAATTATGTACTTCAATCTCCTACCTCATCTGTTCTTGAATTTATTGTGATTTTTGCATTACATACTACTGCCGAATTAATTTTTCTCAAAATGGTTTATTTTGTTATATTTGAACTTAGTCAAATTTACCTTCAAATGAGATATATGTTAAAATAAAATGTCCAAATATTAAATGTCCTCAGGTAGATTCTGTGTTTGATCTCTTAGGTTTCTCATTAATGGTGAACCAAAACTTTTGGCTTGAAACGAAAACCCCACTCCTGGTTTCTGATGTCACATCTTCCTCCTTTTAACCCGGCAAACTTTTGGACGCTTTTAAACACCCGTTTTTAGGGTGATGTACCGCTTTTTTCGTTCTTTTTGTATTATTTGTAATTTAAGTCAGTATTCTTTTCTTCACATTTTATTGCTCATGTTTAAATCTATTGAATGTCAATGTATCTGTTGTAATCAGTGAATAAAGTATATATCTTGTAAGCTCTTAAACACTTGTTTTAAAGGGCCAGGGTCTTTTCTTCCGTGGTGGCAATGCTAAGAATTGAATCCAAGTTAAGCACTGGCCCAGGATTAGTTCAGAAACCACTTTGGTTCAAAATGCGGACGCACTTTCACAATTGACGAAAGGGGTTTTCTTCATCGAGCTTTAATTTTGTTTTTTCCGCAAACGTCAGCTTAAATTTGAAATTTAGCTAAATATCTTGTTTCTTTCCAAACATTTAGATTTAAATTTGACATTTAAAAATAACATTTATTTATATATTTAATATTTATATATTTTATTTAGTATACATTTCACTAGAAGGTAAATATGATTAATCTTTTTAAATGTTGTTTGGAGCTAAATATGGTAAAAAGATGCTGCTAACAGCAGCATGTGCTACTTATAAACGGCACCCCATTAGAATTAACTTCTTTTTAAAAGGAATCTTTCTTTGATGTTGTATAGATGTTTTTATATTGTCTTCATTTATTCTTAACTCTCTTTCTGTTCATCAATAGACGGCCTCTTAGATCGTCTATCTACAATACCATTTACCAACAAGTTCTGGTCGTTAGTGAATGTCCAGTTAATGGCGTCGCCCAATGGTCATGATCTCAATCTCATTAGTCCAAATTTGGTGAATATGAATCGACATGATGAGATCTTGTAAATATCATATTTAACTTACTAGGGAGAGCTTCTTTAAGAAAAACACTGTGTTTCAGACGTACCTTCACATTTAATATGAGGAGTTCAACCGGAGGATTGCTTGTACGATGCAGGGTTTGGGGGCTTTTTCGGGGGTAAAGGAGACTGGGGTTTGAAAACCAGTCCAGAGGGCATGGCAGAAATCCAGTGCGGACCCTTAGGCAAGGTCCTCAGTGCTACCCGTCCACTTCAGAACCAGAGCCACAAAGGGGTTAGCAAGAGCACTTCTAGTGCCGGCCCCAAGCCTGGATAAATATGTCAGGAATCCAATGTAAAACTTATACCAAATGAATATACAGAACCAGATGATCTGCCCAAAAAAGAAGGAAAAAAGGGAAGAGCCGCAAGAAGAAGAAGAAGAAGAAGAAGAAGAAGAAGAAGAAGAAGAAGAAGACCCTTTCTGCTAAGAATGATAGCGTAGGACTCGTCGGGTCACTGAATATTTCAAATGACACACCAGGAGATTTTTCTTTGGCCATTCAAGCAGACGTGACTACTTTTGATCAGAGTGGTTACTTGCGTGAAAAGAGCCTAGACCCCCCCATGTCTTGTTGTGCTTGCCTTAACAGCAGCGATTTGTTGGTGACTCTCACTGACACTGTGTGATGTAGGTCGGGGAGTGAGCGCCATTAAAAAGTCATTAAAGCTGAGAGAAAGCATGGTTTGCTCAACCCTCTTGGCAAAAGGCGCCTTTGGAAATTACTCTATCCATCATAATTACACCAACTGGACACTGGCATACAGAGGCCAAGGGACACAGATCCCTTCATGATCCCACTCAAGCAGACTGTGAACATAGAGAGGAAGGAATGAAGGGATGGATAAAGAGAGGGATCATGTGAAGAACGAAAACTAAAAAAGAAAAGTGGAAAGATGAATGGAGGAAGCAGGCCTGGAGGAGGAGAGAGGAAGGACAGGGAGGCCTCGAGGACTGATAAAAAAAAAAGAAGAAGGATGAAAGTAAGAAGATAAGACCCTACTTGAGTACAATTTTGCTGTGAAAAAAAGGCTGTTGTCATAAAACAGATGATAAAAAAGAGGAACATGTTTCCTCGATATCTCATTGTCGGCTGTGTTTCTGTGAATCCTGATGAGTGCACAGGATGCGGTGACTGAGTTTTGGTAATTTTGTAGCCAGAGGCCAACAGCGCTACTGGAAATTAGTTTGGATTTATAGAAATGCATTATCTGTGTGCCTGGCTTCAATCACAAACAATCAGATAAGCACTTTTGCTTCCTTTAAAAGTTTGATAATTTGGTGATGTAATAGCTCAGAGCATCACAAAAGTCTCCCTTGAAAGGGAACTAATGCCCTTGTGTGGGAGGTGCACATCGCCTCAAGTGAATATATGGAACCATAAATAAAATACCGGTACTTAGGGCTGGTGTTTCTTGCAATGGCCGTAGGGGAACAGTTGTCAAGGCAGGAAACTATATTAGACAAAGAGACAATCAAAACTGGCAACGAATCACCATGTTAGCCCACACTATTGACTCCAGACTGTCCCACAGCACATTGTTGATAGAAAATAAAAACACCCTCTATAACCCATCAGTTCATTCACACACAACACACGCACACACTCACACAGATTTAAATCAAGGTGAGAATAACATCATCATTATTATCGATCAATTTATCATCAATTTAATCTTCACAATCAAAAATCCGACAATCAGCAGAGTGTATGTCACTGAAACACAGAAACAACTGCTACATCCATACTATTATGTGATCATTATTATTGATGATTTGTGTAAAACTTTTACTGCAACCCTCCTGAAATCATTGTGGTGCGATCAGCCGAATCCATTCTCGAGGGAATAGGCATCACTTCCCCTTTTGGAAGTATTTGCAGTTGCATATTGAACTACAAAAATGTTGATAGTAAAAGAAGAACACACAAACACACAACAAACAGCACATTTAATGAGACCAAAAGGGGCCGTAAGATGACAAAATAATAATAATAAAAATGTATATAGCGCCTTTCATGAGACCCAAAGACATAGAAGGAGAAGAAATAAGACAACATAAAAAATAAAAAATATAGATATTATTTAGCAAATATTGTTAACATGCTCTCCTGCAGAAATGAAAGGATGTATAGGTTGCTGAATGGTTAAAGGCTTTAAACTCAAAACTCAAATGTACACATTAGCAAAGTCTGTTATTTGGACAGACTTTTGTGGTAATTACTTGCTTGTGACGGACACATGGTCTGTTCTTACATAGTGCCTTTCTAGTCTTCTTGACCACTCAAAGTGCTTTACAACACAAGCCAGCCTTCAGCAGTGGGGGCAAAGGTTAAGGTACATTTCGCCACCTGCTCATCAGGAGCGATAAGTATTCACACCATCATTCACACACCAAAGGAACAGCCAGCAGGAGCAACAAAGGCTTCAGTATGTTGCTCAAGGAAACTTTGACATGTAGACTGCTGCTGCCAGGGATCGAACAACTGTTCATCCAATAAGTGTGTTTTTGAGAATTTATTCTGGCTCCCAGAGAATTCTGGCTCATTCTGCCTCTAGAAAAATGACAATGAAGTTCGATTTGATTTGATTAGGAGAGTGGATGGCTGCTCTTCCTCCTGAGCTACAGCTGCTCATGACAACACATTTACATTAATTTAACCAAAAGTTTTTATTTTCACAATGACCTTGTCTGTTTTCGCACATTATATTATTATTATTATTATTATTATTATTATTATTATTATTATTATTATTATTATCATATTATACGTTATATTAGCACTTTGAGATTTGATCCAAATGTAAAGTGCATTATAAATTAAATGTATTATTATTATTATTATTATTATTATTATTATTATTATTATTATTATTATGACAGCAAATACTAAAGCCAGGCACAAGTTTTTGATTGTATCTATTATGGTGATGTACAATTTTGAATTTCCTTGTCTTTTACTGGCTGTTTTTTTTCCCTACAACCATTGGTTTTTAAAGTGTACAGAATATTTACTAATTCATTGATTATTTTGTGTGACTTCATCGTACCATTTTGTATTCTGAGAGCACATTTGCTTTTTTATGTTGCTCCGTGCAGCTTGGATTTCACTTCCTCTGTGTCTGGGATGATATAACTCCTCAACCTGTCTAGGCTCTCTCGGCTCTGCGCCTGGCAGTGCTGCCAACGGTCTGCAGGAAACATCGGCTTTGAGACTCAGGAACAGGCAGCGAGAGTAACTGGGGCTATTGATGAAGAAGGCTGGAGATTTGTAGAATGACAAAAAAGGGAAACAAATAGTGTTGCATGTAAAATGCACACCTGTCTGCTGCAGTTGCATAATCCTACATATACTACAATACTAATGCTACAGAAATGGATGAGGAGGCACTAAAGAAGGAATGCTGTAGAGGTCAAAGATGCTTGAGGACAAGATTGCTGCTCTTGAGAAGGGAGGGTAGGTTGGAAAAGGAGGGGCAGAGCAGTGTAGCACCAGAAGACTTAAAGAGCTGGAAGGAGGAAGCATTGCACAAAGTGTTGGAAGTTTCTGTATATGAGGAGGAGGAGGATAGAGCATACAATTCTACAGAGAGAGCAGAGTAGAGAACAGACTACAAAAGGGAGAGAGGAGCTGTTTAATGCTGTTGCATAGCATTAGTAGGTGGAGGAAGAGAACGCTGCAGAGGAGGCTGTGTTCAGCAGTGTGCAATGAAGTCAGGTCTGCTGGGTCTGACAAGAAAAAGAGGGAGAGACAGAGAGTGATATGTTAACCCATATTTCTATTACTATGTGGTGTCAGTGGTCAGTGTGCGAGGTTTCCTTGTTGCTTAGTTACTGTATTCCAACAGCAGCGTCAGCTTCTGGGTTTGTATGTGTCATCCTCCCAGTGTTTGGTGTCTGCATGACTCTCCCACTGCTGCCGCAATGTCTGCTGCCTTGAAACTCAACTGTTGTTAACAAGAATCCGTCTTTTGACAGAGAACGCTACCATGGTTGTTCATGTAGGTGCCTTGCTACATTTTCTGCTCCAGACAGTTACTGCAAAGGGAATTGCAGTGCCCAGCTGGTGCTGAGGAGCCAATATGTTCCATAGATAAGCTCTGTGCATTTGGGCCAGGTGCCCCATCATAAACCCGCCTATCAATCACCATTGGCTGATAGCCCCAGCCACCGCTTCTGCCCTGAGGAAACGTGAATTTCCCTTTTCCCCCCCTTCAGGATGATGGATGAGAATAGATCACTGGGCCCTAAGGGCTGGGGCTCTATGGAGTGTGAAGCTGCATGCAGTGTTGCCGGGGTCCAGAGAAGAAGAAGCGTCCAAGTGAGGAGTTAAGAGAAAACAAATAAAACCTTCCTATTACTCTCGAAAACCAATTTTTATCTTCTGGAGTAAAGTGTATCAGGAATCGATTGTGATGACACCCCATGCTATGAGTGTTTGTAGACTCATTAGGAAAAACATTCTTAAGTTATGTAACATAAAAACTTAACACAATTGTCAGATGATCCCAATTTTGTGGATAAAAGAAGGCAAATCACAGTCCCCACCAGGTTTGAAGAAGAACCAGATGAGAGGAGAAAATGTGAGAGAAAATAATTTCTTAATTTTGACAATCTATGAATGACTCAGATAAAGAGTTTAAAGGAAATGTATTATCTTAAAGTGGGATATTGGCAGGTGGGGTAACCCTAAACACCTGAATTCCTCCTGTTACTATGACATTATAATGAGAGGCAGATGCTCGAAGACAGCAGTACTGAAGGTTTTGCATGTGACTACATGGAGCTAATATGACAGAATGAAAATCAAAATCAGCTTTATTGGCCAGGTATATACATACTAGGAATTTCTCTCTGGTTATTTGGTGAGAGTGTTGCTCCAGCATGTCCTTGAACGACACTACCTGACATATTTTAAGTTCCTACAGTATTCAATATATTTTAGAATGTAAAAAAAACACCCGCCACCCCCAAGTACTCTAATTGATGGTGAAATAATTTATTAAGGTGTTGGAACATCAATATGGTCCACTTTAAATTCCGTATTCCACTCCTGTATGTATATATCTACAGTATTTATTTATAAATAAATATATACATACATACAAAAACACACACACTGTATATATTTTACTTCTGGTGAGGAGGTTATGTTTTCACCTATGTTGGTTTGTCAGTACGTAACACAACATCTCCACAATGTAGTCACAGAAAACTTCTAGATCCTTAGTGTGATGAGATCGGATAAAGGGATGGATTTCAAACTTGACTCGACTTACGTTAGGAG
The DNA here is from genome assembly GCA_009660295.1 of Lophius piscatorius. Taxonomy (NCBI): domain Eukaryota; kingdom Metazoa; phylum Chordata; class Actinopteri; order Lophiiformes; family Lophiidae; genus Lophius; species Lophius piscatorius. The sequence continues at coordinate 9,713 of VRLP01009585.1, forward strand.
GATTTTTTTAAAAATTTTTCTCTTAATGAAATGGATCTAGATGGAAAATGATGGCATTCTACGGGACATTTAGACTCATTTATTGTATGATTCAAATAAAAATCCACCAGATTTAAATAAAATTTCATGGGGGGGTCGACTCAATGTGTGTTATGCTCAGAGGACATGGGTTTGATTATGTATGAATCTTGCCTGAAATGTCAACCAATGCAATAAATAATGAAAATGAAGTTTGACATTATGATCCCTAACCATAACCCAGCACATTTTGTATTTTGAAGGAAAGCTGTAGGTCATAGAGCTGATGTTGTGCTGGAGCAAAATTTGAAACATTGCCACGTTAAATATTCTTTGATGTATGAAGAAGGCCCGTTTAGGGTTAGGGTCCATCCCGGAATGACCTCAGAACCCAGAACTTTAGAGTTTTTGTGGACAGGATGTAATCATGTAACTGCGCTCTGTGGACATCTTTATAGACATAGCTAGAATCATAGATATGTGCTAGATAATGGTATGTTATGAAAACCAGTTATTTCAAGGTAAGAGGCAGAATGCTGACCATAAGGGTTCAACAGTGAACCTTTTGCATTAAGCACAAGGAGAAACAGAAAAGACAGAAAACAGGTCATTGCTCACCACCTCATTATCTAGTAATGTTTCGAATAGAGGGTAGGTAAAATCAGCAAGATCTTAAGGAAAATGGTGACTGCAGATGCTGTCCACTTTGGCTTTGTGGAAGAATATAGCTTACGCAAGCTGACGCCCCTTGTTGTGCTGGAGCAGAAGCTGCTTTCAAGGCTATTTGCGGCAGAAGTTGGAAACCTCATCCTGTACCTTTTAGTTATGTTTGGACATATCTTTGCACACACATTGCAAATGTACAGAGTCACACAAATAAAGGTACATTGTGTTTGATTTCATACAACATGGACATAGTTTATTTAGCATTAGTGAAATGTACATTTTTATGTTTCTAACAAATATATTTTGTTGAGTTTGCATATTCATATTATGTTAAATCAAGTTGTATTAATTTCATATTTTTTTAACCAGTGCTGGATGGTCCAGTCTTCTATTGCTGAGTCATCTGGACAAATGATCAGACCCAGGAAAATGCAGTCTTTTATACAGGAAATGCGAATTAGGCGGTACCACCAAGCTCAGACCTGAAAGGGGGGTTTGATTTGTTTGGTTTGATTATTTTGTTAATTTTATTCAGCTTGCATTTGATGTTAAAATACATTTGGATTTGAGTTGTACAAAGAATAAGTTAATTATCAAACAGGCTGAGTTATTTTCATTTTGGGTAGTTAATTAATGGGTTGGTGTTTTGTTTGGTTCCCACTTGTATTCATTTGATTTTACCAGCTCCCTGAAATACCCCTGCAGTTGTTTTTTATTGGATCAGTTGTTCTTTGTTAGATCATTTGTTCCTAGTGAGTGTCATTATGTTAATTACTTTGTTTACATTTTTTGTATGCAAAATCTTGAGTTTAGTTCAGTTTATTTGACCTCTTTTATAGGCCTCTTTTATTCGGTTATAATAAAACCCTTTACTTCAAAACCCACGTGACTCTTTATATAGTTATCTACAGGACCCAACAAATTCCTCCTTGAGCAAGCACTTGGCAACAATGGCGAGAAAAAACTGCCCTTTAACGGGCAGAAACCTCGAGCAGATCCAAGACTCAGGGTGGACGGCCTACTGCCATGACCGGTCGGGTTTGAAAAAAAAGGGAGTGAGAGCGAGAAAGAGAGAGAGACGGGTGAGGAGAGATACAGACGGGGGAAAAGCAGCAAAGATATCAGCTATAATCCACTTTGTCCAACCGCTCCATGGTCGGGCCGCGGCAGCAGCAGGGATCCCAGGTTGAGAATAACATTAATATTAATGTAACATTTAGCGATGGCTTATGGGGAAATACTATACAATAATAATAATAATGATAACATCAATAATCATCATCATGAGCCTCTTGTGATCATTGGACATTGAGCAGGTCCACAGCAGCAGATGCAATCACCAACCATGTGACCTTACAGGGTGAGAAAACACAAAGACTCCAGGGAAGAAGTCAAGATAGTAACATGCATTAAACCATTTAACATGCATTAATCCAGTGACAGGCATTAAAGTGAGAGGGATGTATAAAGAGGGACAGTGAGAGAGGAAAAGAGAAAAGCTCAGTGCATCATGGGAGATCCCCTAGCAGTCTAAACCTATAGCAGCATAGCTAAGAGCTAGCTTATGCCAGCCTTAATTATAAACTTTATCATAAAGGAAAATTTTAAGCCAACTTTTAAATGTAGATAGGGTGTCTGCCCCCCGAACCAAGATTGGAAGATGGTTCCACAGGAGAGCTCTGGCTCCCATTGTACTTCTGGAGACTCTAGGGACTACCAGTAACCCTGCATGTTGGGAGTGCCTTCACATACGTTGGTGCCTGACCGTTAAGGGCTTTGTAAGTGAGCAGAAGGATTTTGAATTCGATTCTAGATTTTACCGGGAGCCAATGAAGGGAAGCTAATACAGGAGAGATATGTTCTCTT
>VRLP01009586.1:0-12261 GCA_009660295.1 Lophius piscatorius
ATATATATATATATATATATATATATATATATATATATATATATATATATATATATATATAAATGTGGATTCAGGGTCATTCAAATGGATTTCATGCATCTAAGTAAAAGGTTATATCTAGGCAAAAACACATCTGGATCAGCTACAATGTTAAGTCATATTAAGTTGATATGGCTTAAAGTTCAGATGATAAACACACAACTTCTAACTTATCGTTCCCTTTCTCTCATTAGTCGATGGATTCTTCAGACATGCATACACTGAGAAACACCTATCTTGTCATATTTTCTATATTTTTTCCTATCATTCAGGGGTTAGCTCACTGATTGAAGCTGCAACCTAGACGATGTCAGTTATAATAGAGAGAAAATTAATTTCCATCAAATTCCATTTTAGCCCAGACATTTCCTGCTTCGTCAGATTTTCTTGTCTCATTTCAAGCATTAAAATATAAAATCCTAGAACATGAAATATTGCTTTTTTGCCTGGAAAACGACTGTAAACAGAACAATTATTGAAGGATAAAGAACCTTATTCAGTATGATGTGAGTGACACATTCAAAAACACTAAGAGTTACTCAGACGGCTGGAGAGTTTAAACAGGACTTGTTCTTAAAAATCTTACACATCATACCTTTTGGGTTTTTTAAGTAAATCTACCCACTCGTAAGATATCTTACGAGTGGGTAGGTTACAATTTTAGAGTACCTGCAAATGTGAAGACAGAAAACCAGAGCAGGGTGACGGAGTAGACAGCAGCCATCTTCATCCTCCTCAGTACATTCAGCTGAAATGAGTATCAATGTCATTTCCTGTCAGAGGGTCATGTGATGTTTCTGGAGGAAGGCGCCTTATCTACTTTGATTGTCAACAACAAAACGAACAAAGCAAACGTTATATTTAGATTCAACACAAGGGGAGTTTTTTAATATTTGCCATAACTAAAAATACATTTGTCTTTTTCACTTAAAGATCATATATACAATAATGAATCCCAATACAAAGACAAAATAATCAAATTTGTCTGTGAGCATTTAGATTTTTGTTTGAAGTCAAGCGGCAGTTATGAATGTTAATAGCCCCTCATAAATTCAATATTTTGAGGAACTTGCAAAAAGACATATAGTATATGTGGTAGTTCTAGAGCCAAGTTGTGGCATCCACCTTGCTGCATGGACCACTAACTACCTCCCTGACAGACCACTATATGTCAGGCTGAAGAACTGTTTGTCTGATGTGGTGGCCTGCAGCAAGGTAGCTCCACAGGGGACCCTGCTCTCTGCTTTTCTTTTCACATTATACACGTCAGACTTGGTGTATAACTCACAGTCATCTCCTGAAGTTCTCTGATGACTCAGCTATCGTTGGATACATATCAGACGGGAACGATCAGGAATACCGGAGCACCATTAAGGACTCCAAGGAAGGCCCGTCCAGCTCTGGACAGGCCCCTGGACTCTGTGGAGGAGGTGGGTGAGAGGAGGCTGTTAACCAAGCTGACATCTATCCTAGACATCACCTCTCTCCCCCTACATGAGACTGTAGGAGCTCTGAGTAGCTCCTTCATCAGCAGACTGCGAAACCCAATGTGTAAGACAGAGCGCTACCGCAGGTCCTTTGTCCCAACTGCAGTCAAACTGTACAACAAATCCCTGTTAAACTGTTTTGTGTCTGAAACCCAGAACTCTGCTACCCCCCTATCTGTCTTTCTGTCGGTCCGTCCGTCTGTCCATCCATCCATCCATCCCTCCATCCATCTATCCATCTTGCCATCTGTCTTTACATTCAGACAGCTGTCCAAGGTTCCTTTTCATTAGACAAAGGGTGACATTTAGTGTTCTTATGCAGAACTACACAATGCAACATTGCAGCCTGCACGGTTGGAGCGTGCTCCAAAACAGGAAATATATCTTATGAATTTCATTAGGTTGATGTATATACATATATATTTATATATCATATCAGTACTTGTTGATTAAAACACTGATTAGGAAGTTTCTTTAAAAGTCCGTCGTAATGCTCTCAAATATTTAATTGCCTGTTGGCATTTGTCCTTTGAACTGGCATCATGCTTGAGCATAAAGTCCAAAAATGAAAGGTTCTCCCTCATTAATATTTTATTTGCAAGTTAATTTACTGTAATAAGAAACATATTACTGTGTAAAAGCCTGCAGTGCACAATATACTGAACAAAAACTGCAATCGATGTAAGTGGTTGTACAATCAATACATAAAATACTATTACTTCTCTGCCACTGGGTGGCAACCATTACATTTCATGAGGTTAAGGATATTCAACAGCCAACCACCTTTTAAACTGCCATTATGCAGTTTTGCATTGAATTTGGAAATACAGCAATGTTTGGGTTGTGTTATGTATCAGGATTGGAAGATTTAGATTAAGGTAATGTAAAATTTACAAATGACATTATATATTACATTTATGTAATAAGGTAATGTAATATCTACATATTACATTTCATTATAATAGTATTGAGTATTGTTTTTGTTTGTGTCCAATGGCATACATTATGATGGATTAGTTTGACAGCACTGTAGTTGCATCATTATTGTTCTTCAAACATTGGAGATATCAACAGAACAATAAGCCCATCGGAGAGCAGACACTTCAGTCACTTTCTGGTAATTCTTCAAATATGTTTGTCGCTGGTCCAGTAGCAGTTTACATACTTTTCCATTTGTATTTCTAAGAACAATAGGGAACTTTACAGTGCAATTCTAGCTTTCTTAAATGTAGTGTTCCTATCTTGTTTTACTGCTTTACTTGTAGTTTGTTCAACATGCTGCTAAATCCAAGAGCTGCTAAACTGCCTTTCATTTCCTACAACAATGACAATAATGTTCTATTCTATTCTATTCTATTCTTCTGGACACATACTGATGAGATAAGAAACTTCTATCCAATAACAACATAACAGACAGCACACAGCACAACCAGCTTTAAATTATGAATTAAACTGTGAGTTGCATCTGTGTGATGTGGAATTAATGATTCATTATGAAAATGTGAATCCAATATGCCTCTGTAGAAAACTGAACCCTATGAGTGGGGATGTTACTAATGAACACAATTACTGTGTTCATTAGGAATCTCTGTATATTTAGAAAGCAGACTTCTGATAAAAGAAGCGTCTAGCTAGATTTGCTGCCAATTCAGTACGTGCATACTGCTTCCTTAAATGTACAGTATGTGTGTAACCTGGTTCTATTGGTATGTCGCGTCTGCTTAATGTGACACAATGTAAAAAGAAGGGGCTTGTTGTCCTGAGTGCGTGTCGACGAGGTCTGTGATGAAGGTCCTGGTGACAGGAGGACAGAGTATGTGCTCCTGTGAGGCACAGACCTGAGCCTCTTCTGTTAAACGGGCCTTTAAAAATAGAGCAGTTATTTTCCACTGCTCTCATCCAGCTTGTCCATCCATCAGACCTTTCAATAGCATCACACAGACAGCCAATCAAAGATCATGTCACAATCAAAACAAACAGCATATCAGAATGCTCTAAATAAGAGCAGCCAACCTATAATATATATAGGTATATAAGCTAAAGTACAGTAAAACAAGTGGTGGACAAAGACATTTACTCAAGTATTATACTCCAGTAAAATTGGAGGTGCATGCATTATGCCTGATTATTTATATGTTATGCTATTTACACTTTTAGAGCAAATATTGTGTATTATTCGTATCCATTACATTTGTCTAACTGTTGTCGTCATTAGTTACTTCACAGTTCTCCATAACCTGTTTTGTGAAAACCACAGATTAATGGAGCTCATTCCTGGTTCACCCTCCACCCATTCCAAGTTGTTTGGCCATCTGGTAGTTTTTGTATAATCCTGTAAACAAATGATCACAGGTGAAAGCATGACGTCTTTGGCAAATGTGAAAATACATGACAAATGAAAATTATAATGTTGTTTATATTTTGACATCAAAGGTGATTTTGTTAGGTTTTGCACTAAATTCAGGATTATTAATCCCATGTCGAGAATCTAATTGTTTTTTCATGCCCCAAAGCCACTCTCACATATTGACACATTATTCACAGTGATAGTTTTCAATTCCCATCACAGCTGAAGTTTTGCATGATAATTATGCGTTGGGGACTCAGAACATTGCTGCATCCAAAATCCAACACTATGTACTTGTCAATACTTACAACAATAATAAGTAGGTAGTAGTAGGTAGTGCTCGATTCTCATCATCTCACTTCCTGAGAGCCTCCATGTTGGTAAAGGTATTACACCATGACAACAATGAAATCATTTGAAGCATTTAATACGGCAAGCTTTTGGCGTGTTCTTAATCTTACACGACCGCTACTTTGCCAATGTTATATTGTTTTCATCATAACTGCATAGCATTGTGGGACGTTTATGCCAGATTTGTGTCCAGGTGTTGCATAGTGTAATATTTTCCTTAAATGACTGTTGATTTCAGACATTCTAAAAATACCATTTTATCTTTTGGAATAGAATATATCAGGAGTAGATGCTGTCCATAATTTCACCTTACCTCTAATCGGGCCTGCTGCAGGTTTAGTGTTGTGTAAGATCTGCTCTCATGAAAAAATGGAAGCACTGCAGATTCTTGGTCATGTTTGAATGATCAACTTAAGCAAACTAATGTCTGTGCATGGGGTGGATTATATGAAATTTTTTATCTGCAGGCCTACTGTAGCTGTTGTCGACATTATTACAGGACTCTTCAGAGCTGAGTTCAACGCAGGCTGCAGGTTATTTTTCCTCACTGATGACAGAATCTTTTTATAGACTCTGAGTGACGATACAACATTATATCGATGGAAAGAATGTCTGCTGTGCTGTAATGTAGACCAGTGATAAGGACATTTAGTTCTGCATTTAGTGGCCTTCACCATCTACAACGTACCTCACGTAATCCTCTGTGGGCGTCCCAGCGGGACTGGCTTACTGATCGCTGACACTGTTCGTCGGTTGGGTCTGAATTCACTCATCAGTCTTGTTTTATATCAGGAAAGATATTTCTTCCTTCTTGGGTGGAGCAAAGAGAAAATTGTAGTTCCACCTTGCAGATCCTCTACCATTGAGAGAAATCTATCTCACAATACAGAATAGGAAATTTTACAATAAACAAACCTCCATCAGCACATTATCATTACTAATATGACTGTCTCAGGTAAATAAGATAATAAATAACCAATTCATAACCATCAAATATTGAGACATTTTAATTTAACAATGATAAATGTGGGAGATGTGGAGGTACATTTTGTGCAAAGAAATGTATGTACAGTGTGAATTTCTTAGTGGATTTGAACCTGCAACCTTACTGCTGCGAGATAACTGTGCCAACATGCCACCCTAAATGTGTAGTGTTTAACCAGAAAACCCTCTTTTGAAAAAATCCCACTCACAGAAGGAGTCCTGGTTCTAATTTGAATTATGGAAACAAAAAAACAACAAATTAATGAATACAATTATAAATGATAAAAGCCTATAAATAACAAAAGGCCCACATTCAGACCTTGGTTGTTATGTGTTGAAAAAAGTATTTTTGATAGACTTTAGTTATGCTTCAGAAGGGATTGCAGGACATACAAAAGACTGACATGGACAGAGCTCATTCGTTTAGATGCATTCTTACCTTTGTTAGGTCGTGATTTCAGTTTTTTTCTCCTGCATTATTCTTATTCTTTTTATTTTTGGGTTTATTGTTTCGTTATTTATTTTAGAAGTTAATTTATCATGTCATGTCTCTCTTTGCTCTTCCTTCCTCCTGTCTTTCCTTGCTTTTCCTTTTTTGTTTTGGCCTGTTAGTTTCTCCGTTGATTCCTCTATGTTTCAACTCTCATTACTGGGATTTTGAGTGTGTGTTTGTTCGTCTTTAGTTGCCAGGTGGTAACATTCTATGTGATTCAAGTTCGAGCCTTTTTATACCAGGTTTCTCAGTCAGCGTTTGCTTAGTTGGTTTTCTCAGTTTTTGGGCTTTGCTTGTGTTTTTGGGTTTGTCAGTCTGTTGATATGGATTACACCTGATGCAGGAAAAGTGATCAGTGGATCATTTCTAAAATCAATACTGGTGTCTGGATGTATTCCAAAGGTGAACTAGAATGGTAGTCACAAGAGTGCATACCTCTACCATGGCAAACAATCCTACACAAGTCTCTCTAGCTTATATAGCCGATGCCCCATACCTCCACTGACATTTTTGCAATTTGGCTCAGTAGTTTTTGTATAATTAGGAGAAATGTTGAATTTATCGACTAAAGTTGAGGACAGTTTGAATTTCCCCCTGATTTGCCCCTTTGTTTTAAATGGGCGACGCTGGCTCAGTTCATTTATCTGAAGGTCGGTGGTTTGATCCCCGGTCACTGCGGTCCAAATTTTGAAGTGTCCTTGAGCAAGAAATTACCTTTTATCCAGAACTGCACCCAAAATGAATCTAAGCCTCATCCTTCTACCAGGTTTCATGGAAATCAGTCCAGCAGTTTTTGCATCAAAGAACTGATACACAAATAATAAAAATAAATAATCCACCAACCATCATAGCGGAAACAATATTTACTAGGAAAATGCAAGGAGAAGAACCAGTCTGCTGCACACAGAATGATGAAGAGTAACAGACCTCGACCGTGACAGCCTTACTAGGGAGAGCAGGTGGACGAAGTATGTCTGTACTAGGAGACACAATCAAACAAAGATGACACTTGGAAGAGGAGAGAATGAGAAACAGGTGGCAACAATCAGATGAGACAGGAAATAAAAAAAAAAAAAAATTTAAAAAAAAAGATAATAGTTTCAGTACATATGAGGGGGACTAAAACGGTCACCAATGTGACTTATTTTTAAATTTTACAACCTTCTTTTCCCTGCCAGTTGCCAATGGCGACCGTCCTGATGCAAATATACAATATATATAAACAAATAATTAAAACTATATTATACTATATATCGATCTCAGGAGGGTTAGCAAAGAGGGCACTAACACAAGAGAGGAGACCGCTAGCACTGCGCTATTTATGCTGTGGAGGAGCGTTTTTCTCAACTCCAGGAGCATGGGAACATATTTACGAGTGGTGTACGATATTCCACCATCCAAGGTGAAGAATGCTTCAGATGCACATTCCAGGAAAAGCCCTGACACTAAAGTCCAGAGATGTTGATAGGCAAGAATGTTTTGAGGAGCTCACTACGATGGAAGTGATGAGATGTACAGCTGGAAAGAAACCACTGGGTGCATTGATAGAATCAGGTTTTCCTAATTCTTGCATTACGAGTTTTTCTCACATTTCCTCTTTCAGTTGCTTAAGGGGAACGCAGTTTTTCAAAGTTAAAATTCATTTAAAAAAAAAAAACAACTTCCGCAGTACAACGAAACAACACAGGCTTAATGGAGTGACGACGCTCATAGAAAATATGTATAGAGGATTCTGTTAAAACTGTTGAAAACACATCCGAAACATAAGCTTTATTTGTGCTTCGTGTTTGAGGTATCTCGTGTGTGCCTGGCACACGGCAGAAAGTGATGTATAGGAGGTACTCTCACTGGTATAGTTGGAGGAGCTGGTATTTGATTATTTTTTAAATCTACACACGTGCGGCCGTTACTCTGCTGTAAACAATTTGGAACCAGAGTATATTGGAGTTATATTTTAGACCTGTTTTGTTATTTGTATATGGATACCCAAGATGTCTGCATATTGCATCAGGCATACTTGAATTATTATTGACACTTTGAACACAATGGCATTGCAATGTAGACTATTCACATTATGTTGGAGTTTAGAGAGGCCGGGTAATCGTACTTTGCCTAGAGCGGCAGAAATACGAGCGCACCCTTGGCGCACACATCAATTTAAAAAATAAGATTTGCTCGCGGATCAGTTTTGTACATCTCATGATACACTTTATGTCAATTATGATGTCAATGTGTGGTTAAATTAAGCTTGTCAAGTGGGTTCCCTACTTTTAATTTGTGAGCAGGCAGGCTTCTGCCTGCAGAGAGGGATCCAGCGGTCAGATGTACATTAACCTGCTGCGCTCCGCCGCCCCATCTCAATCTCCATAAGATCAGAATGTGTCATTCTCTCCCATCATATCGTGTGTATTAGATTGTGAATGCCCGACTGAAGCATGGCTGGGTTGGGATGCAACGGGAACAAATATTTTAAAAATATGTTCGGGTTGGTCACACATCGGGGAAGACAGGTTCGGAGCGGGCGATCAGGGACACTTATTTGTAGAGGAATGTAGTGCCATGTTTGTTGTAGTGCTGTGACCCATAGGGCAACGATATTCCGTTTTTCTATCCAGCTAGCAACAAATATTGGATCTGATTCAACACAGGTGTTCATCATGATAATGTGTTTAGCCTGAAGCAAAATTATAACAACACTGACTAACATTACTTATTCGGCAGTAGGAGACATTATATTGAGCCAGTCCTGAGCTCAGTGCAGGGGCAGTCTTTTTTAAAGGGGTGGTCAGGTCAGTAGGCAGTTTCTGGAAAAGAAATACACCGAGTTATGGAAAGTGATACTAGGGAAGGAGCCATTCTGCACAGATTTCTAAAATATTCTCCATTAAGATGAAATTATGAGGGTGCTTCTCAAATCTGCGGCTCATTGTGAGTGAGGATTCTTTGCTCAGAACAGAATCAAGTCACAAGTGCACAGTTTCTTAAGTGTTGCAACACTGGAAGACTTGGTAAGGATCTGAACCAGTGCCCAGTCGAAGCGCTGGTTGTCTTCAAGCAAAAGGCGACGTTTACCTTACCACACCGGCTGACCAAGTGACGTTGACATGGTAGCGGTGGGAGATACAGACTCAGAGCCTGAATAAGCAGTAAACAACAACAAAAAATCAATGTATTTATTTATGGCTAGAAGCTGCAGCTTATTGTACATAGCACATATTGTTCAAGAATATATTGTGTACACAAAGGGACACAGACAGTACAGAAAGGAAAGAAAAGGTAAGGCTAAAAATGTAACATTGTACTCTCACTGATATATTTTGGCTCATGAAAATGTCCTTTGGCTCCTAAATACCAGAAATTTTTTTAGTCTGTCCTGTTATTAAGTCACAAGTACTTATATTAAATATTAGTCTTATTTTGTATTTAGACATATTACTCTTGACCACACACGCCTAATATTTAATCGAGGTAGAGCGTTGACATACACATAGATTTGTGTGATCACATAAATCCCGCCAGCCTCCCTGAGCAGATGTAAAAATACATCTTACATTTAAAAAAAGAAAAACCCCTTAAAACTTGACCTGTATAATGGAGATTGATAAATAAGTAGGAATTAAATGTTTATTTTGTTTTGTTATGTTTTTTATCATTTACAATCAACCGAATGAACCTTGAAACCAACCGGATAGGAAAGGTTGTTTTTCTTTGTAATTTGCATTATGGATTCTTTATTTAACTTTTGGACCTTTTTGAGAGTTTCACTTTTAAGGGACTGTGACGTTGATGTGAAGCATGAGGAAATGAGTTTTGTTTGTAGGAGGATCAGCAAAGAAAACTTTCTCCGTTTATACACATAACTTTTGCATTGGATTTTTGCTCACAGGGAAAGAGAAGCTTTCTCTCCTCGCTCACCTACAATCTATTTGACAGAATCATGATGTCAAAACAAAATTTAAACACAGCTAAAATTGATTCGTGCAACAATTCCAGCTCTGATCTCATTGGTCTTACTGGATTTGTGTCCCTATTTTCAGAAGAATGCCATGTGCGTCCAAAAATCCTGTGTGCTGGATTTGAGTTATATTTAGATTCTGAGACTCCTGAGGCATTCGCAATTTGGATGATTGTTGCTGGGCATTTGTGGGGATTGCCATTGTTATGAGGCGCTGGATTTGAGTTATTGTCTTGGAGATGTGAATGGGGACAATGGTGATCAGGTGCTGGAGTTTTGTGATGTTTAATTTCAGAATGCCAGGCTGCACTTGTTTGATGTGGCTTTATTAAAGCAGCATGATACACATGCCAGGACACAGTGTACTGGATTAGTGTTATAACAGTGGTCTGCTGTGGTTTCTTCTCAGCTACTTAAGCACATCAGTAGACTTTCAAAGTCATGTGAGTAATTTTAGTTATATTGTGAGTAGGACATTAAACCAGCAAAGGATTCCAACTATTGTTCCTTGGATTTGGAGTGCTTATATTTAGTAGGTTAGGTGTATTTGAATTATTTTTGTGGGACAAAAGAGGTGCGATGGCTCTACGCGTTATTTCTGGAGATTTGACAGGTGGATGTCTCATAGGAGGTGTGCTGGGGCAGCGCTCAGCAACCAGGGAGACTTTCCTCTCTGTATGACTCCTCTGTGTACTCTTGATCTCTGTGGAGGAAACCCTCTATCTCTTTCTAATCAGAGTAGAGCAGCTGGGAGGGATCCAGAAGTATATCAGCAAGATGGATAAAAAGGGTCATGGGAAGTCATCCAGAAGCACAAGGTGCCCTTTGGCATCTGAATAAATTCTGAGCTTTAATGTAGTCCAATGGACACATATCCGTGTCAGTGTGAGACCATCAGAGAAAACTGCAAGAAGATTTGGTTCACACAAACAAAGCCTGGCTATGCAGACAATTATTCATAGTATACTCCACTCCCTTGGTGTTTCAGTTGTCAGTCAAGGTGACATGGTCCCCCCTTTACATCGTGTAAACAAGCTACGTCTTCTTCATCTCACTCATGGTGTATTTTCTTGCTGCCATCAACTGAAACGTGAAAAAATGGGTGTAATTTAGAACACTTTCTTCCATAAACCTCACTCCTCCAGCCAATTGAATTATCTGCATGACTCATTGACCTTCCATTCAAATGAGATCATCAGATTAAAGTGTATTTGGTCGGTGTTTCAAAGGCAGCATTTCTATAATCACATCTTAGTAATGAATTAATGATCCATTTTAAACAGCGCTAAAACCTGAGTTTGGTATATCCATTCTTTCATACAGACGTTTTTTACCACTTATCTGGGTCCGGGTAGTGGTGGCAGCAGGCTAAGAAAAGTATTCTAGATGTCCCTCTATCCAGCTCACACTGGGGGATAACATGATGAGGCCAGATGAGATATATAATACCTCCAACTGGTTTCTGGGTCTACACCGGGGTCTTCTTACAGTAGGTCCTGCCTAGAAAACGTTCAAAGGGGGGCTTCATCGATGCATCCTAATCAGATGCCGAAACATCTCAACTCAATCCTTTCAAAGCACGGGAGCAGCGGTTCAACTCCAAGCTCCTTCTGGATGTTTGAACTCTCCACCAAAAAGCAGAGATGCAATCCAAAGCACCCCAATACGGACACTCTCCTCACCTCAACTGTACCCTGAGATATTTTCCGTGAATATCAAAAACAGAATCTGAGGCAAGGGGCAACCTTGGCGTAATCCAACATTCACTGGAAACGTGTCTGATGTCGCCGGTACCCCATAGTCCCGCAGTACCCTACACAGGACTCCTTGGGGCACACGGTCATAGACATTCTAAAATCCACAAAACGGATGTAAACTGGATGGGCAAATTCCCAGGACCCGTCTAACAACTATGCAAGAGCAAAAAGTTGCTTGACTGTTCCACGACCGAGGACATAATCCAATTTGTTCCTCCTGAAACTCAGGTTTCACAATCTGTCCGAACATCCTTTCCAGAACCCCAGAGTCAAGTTTCCCAGGAACGCTAAGAACAAACCCTCTGCTCCAACTTTTTAAAAATGGGACCGCCATCCCAGTCTGCCATTCCCAAGGTACTCGTCCCGTCTGCCACACAACATTGAAAAGGCATGCCAACAACGACACGCCAAATATGTCCAAAGTGAATTTCAACCCCTGGTGGCATGCCACTTATGGCATGGTAGCATGGCAGGTAGTTAACCTCAGCAACATCTGCCAGGGAAATGGTTGGGTCTTCCCCCGAGTCTTATGAGTCTGCTTCCAATATAGAGGACATGGTTTCCAGGTTGAGGAATTCCACAAAGTGTCCTTTGAGTGCCTGCAGTTCTCCGCTCCGGTTGTACACAGTACAATACAATAATAATAATAATACATTTAATTTATAACGCACTTTACATTTAGATCAAATCTCAAAGTGCTACAAAGCAAAAGCAGATAAAAGCATCAATAAAAAATAATATAATAACTATATAAAAACCTGACCAAAAAGCAGCAATGTTAATTAAAGTTATAGGTTCTGCTAAAAAGGAAAGTTTTAAGTCCTTTTTTAAATGTGTCAGTCGTCTGT
>VRLP01009587.1:0-7500 GCA_009660295.1 Lophius piscatorius
TGGTTCCATGGACTCCATCAAACACCAGCAGATACTGGATGAAGACCTAAAAGCCTGTCAGGAACCTTAAAGTGGGCCGTGGTTGGACCTTCCAGCAGGACAATGATCTGAAGATCACCTCTTCAGATCATTCTGTGACCTCAACCCAAGAATGGTTCAGAGGTCACAGAATAAAGGTTCTGTCATGACCATCCCAGTCACCTGACCCAAACCCACCAGAACATCTGTGGGATGTGCTGCAGAGGAGAGTCCACCAGCGTGGACCTCAGAACCTGAAGGAGGTGGAGAGGTTCTGTATGGAGGAATGGTCTCAGATCTTCTCCAAAGAGACTCAGGTTTTTATTGTGGCAAAAAGAGGCGGAGATAAATATCCAAAGCAGACTCCCAATAATTATTTCAAACATGTTTGGATAAAAGTATTTGTTTTATGTTAAGAATGTGATGTTTTATTTTAAATTCCTTGAATAAACGTTGAGGTGTTTGTGAATAATCTGAATTAAAGATCATGAGTACCGAGACAGTGAAGACTCTCGTTTACGCGTTCTTACGAGTAAACAAAGCTCTCTGTGTTTATTGGGCCTTCAATCCACTTAAGAGCTTTGGATCGGTCACATGTCAACATGTTGATCATCTGTCACTCACTGGGCTCAAACTCAAGCTCGCCAGCAAAACACGCAGACACGGACGACAGGCTATGACATCATCCGTAAGGTTTCCGGGGCGAGACGTACAAG
The DNA here is from genome assembly GCA_009660295.1 of Lophius piscatorius. NCBI lineage: Eukaryota > Metazoa > Chordata > Actinopteri > Lophiiformes > Lophiidae > Lophius > Lophius piscatorius. The sequence goes on from VRLP01009587.1 coordinate 735, forward strand.
AAGCAGCACACTATACACACCACAGTACACACCACAGTACACACGCTGTTCTCCATCACACACACTCCCTCCTGCGACGTCGCCACAGACCAACATGGGCCCAATTTTAGATGAAGCTTCTGAAGCGGCGATTCATCACGGGTGCAGGTCATGTTGGGTGAGCGCTCCCCCGGTCACCGGGCGGACGGGGATGAATAAAAGGGTGGAACAGGAGAGCGGTTCTCTGCCGGGACAGAGGGTCCAGTCTGGGATGGAAGTGTGTTCCTTCAGGGTCTGATATCGGCGGCAGACGCGAGCCTCCCACCGCTGAGGCTCAAACAAACACGGGGCTGATCTGGGAGCTGCTCAACAAACCCTGCGTCTGTCTGCTGAGAGCTTCGACCAAATAAACGCCCGACGCGGCGTGAATGTATAGCTCAGACGGCGAGAAACCCACGGGTCTGTTTGGATACGCAGGCAGGAGAAACCGTTCTAAATCACCGTTAACGTTAAAGAGTAAATATACGACATTTAAATCGGGATGTCTCACTCACTGTCGAAAAACTGGAGATGTTTTTTTTTTCCAGCTCTGACAAACGCCATGAGGAGAAATTCAACGTTTCGCCTACAAACAAACGCTTTCGTGACGTCGGGCTGAGAAGTTCAAGGACATTTGGACCGGGCCTGGCTGCACTGGAAATAAAATCTCCTTCAAAAAGTTAGTTACTCAAATTTTGTATAGAAGCTGTTTTTAGCCTGTAATAAGTCAAAAAGTCTGCAAATAGAAGAAAAGAACATTTGACTTAAGATAAAACATGAGATTTAGATAAAAGACATATGGAAACGAGCTGGTAAATCTAATTTTATCCGTATTTTACTTAGACGGTTAAAGCCCGTTGAATTTACGGTAAAATAATCGGCAGCTATGGTTGAAAGAATTTACCGTGAACATGTCACGAAACATTACGATTAAAAACCATAAAAAAACGGGTATAATGTAAAACATTTCAGCCTTTTAACCTAGAAATCAACTTCAGTTCACAAATATATACCGTATTTTTTGTATCTTCTGTCTGTCGAAATTATGGGATGCTGTTGCTAAATGGTTAAAGGTGGTTTTCAATTTTCATACTAGTAAAAACAGTAATTTATACAGAATAATACTTCTTCAATAATAACATTATGGCATTGTTCCTGTATTTTTAACAAAAAATTGTATTTTCAAAGTAAAACTCTGGGTTTTCCACATATTGCTACCATAAATATTAAACACATTCTTTTCAATATATTACAGGAAGATGAGTTTTTGTTTTTGTATAAAAAAGACTCTTAATCTTAAATGAATGTAGTCCACTCTCATATTCTATTCTAGAATATATTACAGTATTATTATTATTGGTGTCAAGTAAACAAACACATTTTATGGATGATTATTTCCCTGAAAAGACCGCCGCAGTTCCTTCCTGTTAACGTGATCACTCAAAAACTGTTTAATTGATTATTTTGCTAGACCTCAGTGTGAGGAAGAACTGGAGTGATTTTTGGAACGTTTCGTTGTATATTTCGACACTAGGGGGAGCTTTAACTAGAAAAGTTTTTGAGCCATCATTCCTCCGTCATCGGGTCGTTTTAGTCCAAATTTGGTTCAAATGAATCGACGTGAGTTAATCTTTGTATTACATCTTGTGTTTTACTCTAAACTTCATGTTTTACTTTACAAAACACACATTATTTGGCATATGAGAATCCACTCAGTGTCTTATAGTTCACCCAAGACAAGCTTTTTAAAAATAAATGTATTTATTTTTTACAAAAAACTGTTTTTCAGCCATAACTTCCTAATTGTTGGTCCGATTTAGTCCAACTTTGGTACAAATCAATCCACTCAAGGAGATCCATCAGGGGGGACCAAGGGTATTGGGGAAGTTTCGAGGAGGTCCCATTGCTGACGTCCTGATGACGACATTGTAGGACTAGTTCAGAGCTGCGATTGAAGAAGGAGCTCAAAAAAGAGACTCTGAGAAATCAGCTTGTGTTCCCTGTACAAAAAAGTAACAAACAAAGAGGTACAAAGTGCGATATTGGGCCGACCCGGCGGGACGAGGATCCACTGTTTCTGGAGGCTGGCATGGTTGCAGCCAAACCAGGACAAAAACCCTCATCTCTGCCGTGTTTTCAGAGATGTCTCCAGGAGATGCTTTTATTTTGAAGGATGGAGTGGGAGGAAAGTCACAGGGTTGGTTTTCAAGGGTATTGGGCCGATTTTTCATCTCATTTGAAATGACCTCGTTTGTGTGTGTCTGTGTTCTCTACTCTGTTTGAAGCCTCAAGCTCAGTATCAAAAATAAGTGTTTGTACACACATACACTTATTTTTTACGTTTCCACTCACGTTTATATTTCATTTTGCTTTTACCGACTTCCTGTATTTTTGGTTGTTGTAATTTTGAGCATTCTCTGCCACAATTATTTCTTTTTATCTTATCTTATCTTATCTTATCTTATCTTATCTAGTCTTATATTATCTTATCTAGTCTTATCTTATCTTATCTAGTCTTATCTTATCTTATCCAGTCTTATCATATCTTATCTAGTCTTATCTTATCTTATCTTATCTAGTCTTATCTTATCTTATCTTATCTTATCTAGTCTTATCTTATCTTATCTTATCCAGTCTTATCTTATCTTATCTAGTCTTATCTTATCTTATCTAGTCTTATCTTATCTAGTCTTATCTTATCTAGTCTTATCTAGTCTTATCTTATCTAGTCTTATCTTATCTTATCTTATCTTATCTAGTCTTATCTTATCTTATCTTATCCAGTCTTATCTTATCTTATCTAGTCTTATCTTATCTAGTCTTATCTTATCTAGTCTTATCTAGTCTTATCTTATCTAGTCTTATCTTATCTAGTCTTATCTAGTCTTATCTTATCTAGTCTTATCTTATCTAGTCTTATCTTATCTAGTCTTATCTTATCTTATCTTATCTTATCTAGTCTTATCTTATCTAGTCTTATCTAGTCTTATCTTATCTAGTCTTATCTTATCTTATCTAGTCTTATCTTATCTAGTCTTATCTTATCTAGTCTATCTCTTATCTTAAAGCCAGTTTTGGTTAATATATTGACTCATTGTTGGGTTTTGTGATACCTTACTTAACTGGTTTCCCTTGTTGTAATTCATTAAAGGCGGCCCACTCTGCTTTGGGTGTATCATCTGGTTTTTATTGTTTAACGGCCGCTGGGATTGCAGAAGGTTTTTAGCGGATTGTTTTTTATTCTTTTCTTTGATTGATTTGTGGCCGGTGTCACCGCCGCCTTATTCTGTTTTATTGTTTTAATGTGATTGCTTGTCAATGAACAGCAGTTATTTTTAGCAGCCTGCTTCCTCTGCTGCGTCCTTCACCTCTGGACACTTAACAGGTTTAAACCAACAAACGGGTCTCCTGCCTCCAGAGATTGTTCGTTTTGGGTCCTATTTCTGAACCTCGTGATCTCTCCATCTGGAGAAGACTCTATCTGAAGGTGCAACATTGATTCCCATTGGCTGAGGTGAGCCCCGTTCATCCCTGGACCTGGAAAACCACAAAGACCTTCAGCAAAAAGCTGGAACCTCAGTGGAGTTGATCGTTGCACTTCATCACCAGGAAAAAAAAAACCCCAAGAACTTGTGGTTCAGTAGAATTTTATCTGCAGGCAAAAAAGCAATTAATGAGGCTTAAACAAGCGAAATAATCAGAACTATCATTACCCTGACGCTCTGGCTTCTCGTTCTTTTGGCCAAACTTCTCTAATCCAGCTCACTGATCCTTAACCTCCCGATGGAATCAATGTTTCATTCATCGTTGAAGGATTTTCTTCCAGCTTTTTACCCAAACTCTGGTTTCCACTGCAAACTCTGGACTGTTGAAGAGGAGCGTGATCTCAGAATACATCACTTATTACATAAGAGGAGGCCGAGCCACAGACTAATAGTCTCTGTGTTTGTGGATGTTTTTGGCTTATTTTACAGCCAGCCTTTCATTAAACGATTCCAGGCTTTCTGAAGAAGGTTTTTTTTTGTTGGGTTGTTGCACTGAACTGGGTGGACTAACCTCATCAATCACCAGATGGAGAACTGATACAAACACATGCCTTTTCAACCAGCCCATTTCCAGGAAGCCAAACCTCTTGTATCTTTTTTTTAATACATCCAACAGACATCTATTAGAGGTGGATGGGATCTTCCCCAAACACAGGGTTGGGGAAAAAGGATGAGCCGACACTCAAATTATGACTCTGTCGTGGAAAAGAGTGTATTTATCTTCACGGCGTGGTTATGTGGTTGAAGGAGGCGCTGGATGAGGGACTCTAAGAAGCACCGCTAGAGATGCTCTTGAAATGGTCGACGTTGTTTTTTTATAATGGTTAATGTTGTTTACATGTCCCCACTGTTGGGTTCAGACTACACAACTACGGTCCGATTCTAAAACAGTACGGTTGTTGTCGACAACAATGTTTGTGTGAATGGATGAATGCTGACTCGTGTTGTAAGGAGCATCATTTGGTCGAGCAGACTAGAAATGGCAAATTAAGCCAATTTGGGCTCAATTTAAAAACAAATTGGGAGACGTCAACCAACAATCAACACCTATTGGGAAAGTTTGGGTTGTCAGAATTCGTTTCACCTCATTCCTGACCTGTTGTGAAGTTGACCAGTAGGATGTTAAAGTGAACGTAAACATGGCAGCGAGTCAGCTAGTAGCACAGAGTGCTTCCATAGTCATTACTTACCTGCTTCCTAATCAGTGGACGGGGTCAGTTTTCCAACGACAGAATTTAGAATTAGACCTATGCTGTCATCCTCACTTTTGGCAATAAAGCTCCCCCTAGTGTCGGACATGTATGACCGATCTCGCCGAAATAAATCCAGTTCTTCCTGGTCCATATGGATCTAAACTTTGCAAATAATACATGAAACTTTTTTTGATTTATGTACAGAAAAAGGTTTTTCATACACACCGAATTTGGACAACATCGACAAACAGTTGAGAAATTGAAAAAACTCCCCCTAGTGTCAGAAATGAATAATCGATCTCTCCTAAAATTCCTCCAGGTCATTCGCACACTGAAGTCTATGTGGATCTAAAATTTGATGATCCATAAAAAAATGTTTTGGAGATCTGGCTTTAACATGAACCATCTGCGGCCGATCCTGTGATGACAATTCCAGAAAAAAGAACGCGACTTTTCGGGGACATAATTACGCCGCTTTGAACGATTGATGTGAAAAAGGAATCTTCAAAGACAGAAATATTATGTGGTCTGAACCTGGCATAAAAGGACTGTCTGTCAATTCCTTGTCTCCGCCCAGTGCCCCCCTCCATTCATGTGTGTGTGTGTTTGTGTGTGTGTGTGTGTGTGTGCGTGTGTGTGTGTGTGTGTGTGTGTGCCCAACACCCCTGTGTCTCGGCTCAAAACCTAATCTTAATTATCTCCATTACTTCCTCTTTAGTAATCATACTCAACTCATTGCCTGATCATATATCTAAATTCATGGTGGCTACATGGACCATCTTCAGCTTCTCTTATGTTTTGAGCTTTGTCGTTGTGTACTTTGAAGTTTCCCCATTCTATTGTTTTCTGTTTGTTTCTGGAAAGTCATCCAGGACCCAGTTGGACCAGAGACCTCCGGCCTCGCCGTCCAGCCCCAATCAGTCTCTGTCTCTACCTTGGCTAATGAAATAAACCCATTCACAACTTTTATCCTTCTGGGTTCAAATCCTGACCTCTCCGTAACACCTACAGCCATGGATCACGGAGAGCTTCTCAGCCTTCGTGGCTCCCATGCCGTTGGCCCCCTGACCTGAGACCAAGATGATGTAAGCAGAAAAAATCCTGAGTTTAAGGTCAAGTAGGGGGTCCTACACAAACTCTGGCCTTGGGTGTTTTCACATGTTGAATTTCCATCATGGTGGATCATCTGCTATAATGGAGGTGAGTTCCAGAAAACCTTAACAATTATTTCCATTTCAGGCTGAGAGAAGTCCCTCCAAAGTTCAAGCGCGTCTTCACACCGATGTTTCAGGTCTTTCCACATTAGAACTGCAGATGGGAGACTGCTGGACTTTAGTCTGACGTAAAGATGTGATGAAACGGAAACATGGTTTGGTTCTTATGGGTTCATGCATCCGGACCATTTAAAGGAAGTTACAGTTGGCTACCAACAGAAGAAGGAAGAAGTTCAAATGAGCAATGGAAGCATGGGGATCAGGATGAGGTCAAGCATTTCATAGCGATATGGTCTGAAGAAAAAAATCAAAAGTCAGCTGGACATTTGAGATATGAGAGAAATTTGCAACACACCTGACATCAGACGCATTCTGGTCCGCCAATCACTCTTCAGGGGTGGGGAGGGAATCATACGGAGACCACGCCCACATAGATGACGATGATAGGACGTAGGCATGTCATGAAAACTTCTACGATATGGGATACCCCCATCAACCCCACTAACCAGTTATTACGTCCCTGAGAAGTCGGGGATTTTATAGAATCATCATTTCCGCCATCTCCGCCACAGATCCTTCGTGCTAGCGCGCTAACTCAAAAACCATCTCTAGGATGGTCTTCATATTTTATGCCCACATAGACCAGTGTCCAGAGAAGAATTGGGAAAGATAGGTTGAATATTTCAGACACTGAGGGGAGGTCTATCTCCAAAAGTTTTGGGGCCATCACTTCTCAACTGTTGGTCCGATTCAGTCCAAACTTGGTTCAGGTGATTAGACGCGAGGAGATCCAGAT
>VRLP01009588.1:0-12258 GCA_009660295.1 Lophius piscatorius
GAGAGAGATCTTATAATCAATCCTGGTGGAGATGGGAAGCCAATGAAGGGAATGAAGAACGGGGGTGATGTGTTCGTGTTTATGAACTCTCATCAGGATCCTTGCAGCACTGTTTTGAACATACTGAAGTCTTTGAAGACTTTTATCAGGGATCCCGATGAGAAGGGTGTTACAGTAATCCAGTCGGGAGGAGACAAACGCGTGGACCAGCTTTTCAGCATCACTCAACGTGAGTGAAGAACGGAGTTTGGAAATATTTCTGAGATGGTGAAAGGAGATCTTGCAGATGTGTTTGATGTGGGATTCAAAAGTGAGTTGAGGGTCTAATCTTACACCGAGGTTGGTGACTGATGAAGAGAGGGGAATGTCGTGACCAGAGAAGGTAATACTGGTTATGGAGGGAGACTGGGTCTGATGTTTGGTGCCAATTAAAATTGCTTCGGTTTTGGAGCTGTTCAACTGGAGAAGTTATTTTTCACCCACACCTTTATTTCCTCCAGACGAGCGCAGAGAGTTTTTCCAGGGGAGATGATGATGACGATGAGGATGGAGAAGGGCCAAGGACTGATCCCTGGGGGACCCCACAGGTGACTTGCACTTCCAAGGGAAACGTATTGTGTTCTGTTGGTGTAGTAGGATTGAAACCAGTTTAGGGCGGTGTCAGAGTACATCTGTGTGATGTAGGCGGTGTAGGTGTATTCCATGGTCCACAGAGTTGAAGGCAGCAGACAGATCAAGGAGAATCAGGAGGGAAGGTGAAGCAGCATCTGCTGCCATCCGTAGGTCGTTTGTGACTCTAAGCAGAACTGTTTCTGTGATGTGGGCGGAGCGGAAACCAGACTGAAAGGTTTCAAAGAGGTTGTTGTATTTGAGGTGGTCCTGGAGGTGGACAGCAACTACTTTTTCTAGTACTTTGGAGAGGAATGGGAGTTTGGAAATGGGACTGTAATTTGCCAAAAAAAAGAAGAAAATTATAATGATATAAAATATCTAAATAAATAAATAAAAAAATATATAAATTTATACATACATAAAAATACATTATACACATTTTATAAATTACATATATATATACATGCATGTTTATGTCAGATGACTATATACTGTATATGTAAATCTCATCAGGAGCTCTACTGATCATCTCCTCCATGAACCTGAAACTTTTCGGACAGTGAGCAAAGCTTTGTCACTATATATATATACTATATATATATATATATATAGTATATATATAAAGCAATGAATATACTCCAAAGCAGCAGGCCTACCGTACTTAGGTTCCCATTTCCTCTGCTATTTTGAACTGAGGGGAATGACGACCAGCATGTAGGTGATGCACCGACTAGATCCTCATACAACCCCACACAACACTTTGGAGTCTGACACTTTGGAGTCTGACTTCCCAAACACCAACCCTTTTCACCGATCAGCCATAACATTAAATCCACCTGCTTCATACTGTGTAAACTTCCATCCCAAACAGCTCTACGATGTTGGCCTCACAGAGGAAACAACAGTAGCTTGTCCTTCTGTGGAATCAGACAACATGGCTTGCCTTCACTTGACCACATTATATGAAGATAGTGAACCCAAAGCCCCAAAAAATTAAATAGGAGAAGAAAAAAACATACACCAACCAACCATAAAATTATAACCACTAGCAAGTGAAGTGATAATATTGACTACAGCATTCAAATCTTTGTCAGATCTTGTTGGCGCCTGTCTGAAGTGGGATATATTTGGCATCAAACGAAGAAAACAGGCTATAAGTATAAGGATCTGAGCAACTTTGACAAAGGCCTTATTGTAATGGCTAGACAACTGGGCCAAAGCGACTCCAGAGCTGCGTGTTCCCGGTCTGCAGTGGTTCCTTCCTGAGGATGGAAAACTAGTGAATTAGAGACAGCGCCCAAGTCTCATCGATGCACACTGGGAGCAAAGGTTAGCTTGTGCTGTCCATCGCCAAGACCTGCTGGTAAAACAGTTGATGACTGTTCTGAGAGAGAGGAGTCAGGCCAGACAAATCCTCTCGGAGCGGTTTTGGTGGCAAAAAGGTAATATGAAGCAGATACTTTCAAGGCTTTCACAGTAATATCTTAAAACTCCTCCTCGCCTCACTCCCCCATCACTTATGTTATATCTCCAGCACAAGTTTGCTTGAGAGAAATCTCTCGAAGTAACAGAACTTTCACCTGAGTATAATGTTATGACTGTCATCCCTGCATAATAATGAACGGTTTCTCAGTCTGATATGTCCAACATGACAAGAACTTCATCTATCTGTGATGACAAAATATCCTAACACACAACGCATGCATGGAATGTGTAGTTGGTCTGATGTTTAGACATGTGTACAAGTGGAAACTATCAATATGTCAAACTTTATTTAAGTTTTGACTTGGATCGTCTAATGTGGATGTGTTTCAGGGTAATTGAGCCATCAGCGTATAAACTATATCAAGGGGCTTTGAAGGTTTAAGGATGACACTCAGCATAAGTTCAACAGGAAGACCATTTTGCTCTCTCTCATGAACATTACGTGCCTGAAAAGTCGTAGTTATTATGGCATCCAAATGTTCCACATCTTTTATGTCCCATCACCATCACCACCAATGTCTGGGCTCTAACAAAAATATTTTCAGTAACTTTCATGAAATCTTGTTTGAAATATGACTTTTACTAAGAAGGAAAAAAAGTGCTATATTTGTTGAGTGTGTGATAAAATGTCGTTCATTCAGTGTTTTGTGATCCACTAGTGTATAAAATTGTATTATTTCAGACTGATATCATAACACATAGTTAGATTGGTTTTGGTTCTCTGGAAAGGTTGGGGTCACCTCTAGTTCTCACACCTTGATATATGTGCTATAAATGTCATAAAGTTTCACTGGCTTGGCCACTAAAAAAATGTAATAAATCATAGACAAAACAAAAATTGTAGAGGTGTCGTAAAGGCTGAGAAAGCAGGAGTCGCTTCAGCCATTATGAATTTCTACAATATGTCACAGTCACAGCGTGAATGGCAGAAGATGCTGCGGTGAGTCATGCTCAGGTGAGATTGTGGGGTGTAAACCAGTTCACACCAGTAACAACTGGGAATGTCGGAGGGACTGTTGCACATTTTGGCACCGCGAGTTTTAAGCGGTGCCCCAACTCATCTGAGTTGTAAGTCAGTGTGTGTGTCTCCTCAGCAGTAAGCTCATGTTTTGCTTCAATTGGCTCGACCACGCTTCTCCCCTCTGCACTCAGTTAAAGTGCTACGTTGCCACTGGGGCTTGTAGAAGGGAAGCCAAACAGGAAAGTCGAAAGTCGGAAAAACTCATTTTTCCTCATGGATCTTGTTATCTTTTGATCAGCCAACAAACGTTGCAAATTGAACCTCAGACAATCCATTCAAAGAGGTGAATTTTAAATAGCTTAATGTGTGGACTAAATTTGCTTACATTTCTGTGGTTGCTGGGAAATATGATAGTGAGGGGCGGGAGACTGAACCTTGTTTCTGCTGAGATCTCTTGAGCTGCTCTTGTAATTGAGTCATAAAACTGCAAAACTGAGTCTCTGACATCAGAGTAGTGCAGCATCCTCTCATTCTCATGGTGATTCACACATGCACACACACACACACACACACACACACACACATGCACACACACACGTCATTGTGACAAAGCTAACAAATACTGCCATAAACGTAATTATATCCCCAAAAAGTTGGGGATATTATGGAATCATCACTGCTGCATCTACCGCCATTTATATCATTTATAACATACATATCATGTACAAATGTTATATACATATAGACTGTCCTACTGGGGGCTTTTTAGGGATATATCCTTGCTGTCGGGGACAGCAGCGTAAAAACAGTTTAAATTTAAATTTGTAGTTAAAATTTAGATTCAAACGTATTATAATATTCAGTTTCAGACTCATCATTCCAGATTTAGACTATTTTGTCGTATTTATACCTCATTTATTTTAACTTAATCTATCTCTATTTTTGTATGTTTACATATAAACATGTTTACATGTCTGTGTTTTCAATTTATAACATTGAAGCTGCTGGAATGGCCAAATTTCCACGTGGGGATTAATAAGGTTCTTTCTATTCTATTCTATTCTATTCTATTCTGTTCTATTCTATCCTGTTATATTCTATCCTGTTCTATTTTTCTTTAGATTTAAAATGTAATACTTATAAGTGTTAAGTGAATATGACAAAGTTAAAAAAATATTACTATAAATACAATTTCCAAAAAGTGACTAGCATTTGAAAATGTCCCACCGCTCCTCAAACACTGGGTGGAGCTCATTGTGACAAACAATGTGACATGTGACGCTACAGTCCGGACCGCAGTCCCACGGCACAAACTTGCCGTTAAAGACCTTGACATATTAAAATGAAAAGCCACTTTCTTAGATTGAATCATAAAAAAAGTGACAGATTGCTGTTGGATAAAAAACTTGCTTTAGTCTGGATCAATATTGAAAGGCCCAGTCAATCAATATGTTGGCATGTTCCGGCACGAGGCTCAGTGCGTTCTTCTAAAAATGATCTGATAACATTGATAAGTGGTGTTCACATAAATAGAAAATGCTGTTTTCACACTTGAACATATTTTGACCTCACATGATTATTTGCTCCCTCCCTCAGCGCTGAACACAAGTTAATAATTGCTGATTTTTTTATCATGCTAACATGTAGCGCTCAGCCGTCCTGTTAATCTAACGCTGATAAAAGATACTCAGCGGCGTTCCTCGCTGACCCGACTGTTTACTTTTCCTTCTCCTAGTTTTTCCAACCCCTTCACCAATCCATCTGTCTGTTGGTGTTCCCTCAGCTTGAGAATACAAATAGATGGAAGGGAAGCGTACCGCCTGATGCCAGGTGGTCAAGAGATAGAGGGAAGTAGAGGAAAAAGTGATGGAGGGAGGGAGGGAGGTAGGGAGGGAGGGGGTAAGCCAGAGAGTACCTGTGTGGTCATGGCACAGCGGTGCAGTCTGCTCCGACCTGTGATAAAACAGCCGTGACCCTCCCTTTGTAAGCTCCTGGAAACATACCTGGAATTTTCCAGGTCTTGAACTTGCTTGTAGTGGATGATGATGATGATGATGATGATGATGATGACAAGTCCCCTGTTTTCCTTCTGCCCGTCCTATTTAAACTCATTACAATCCTAATTGTTATTATTTATCTTAAAGATCTACTGACTGTAATAAAATTGGATGTTGTAAGTATTTACAACTGAAATGAATATGTTAGACTAAAGAATATGTGATTTCATTTAGGGTACTAGTTGAGGTAATTTGTCTTTAAATTCATCAACAATATTTTTTTTTTACAGTGCAGGATTGCAGGATAAGATGGCAAACGCTTAAAAAAGGGAAATTAAGGTTTTGGAAATAGTTAAAAAAAAACTATTTTTAGCAGTTTTACTTTCAGAAAGCCTAAAATAAATTTAAAAAGAAATATATTTGTTTATTATTGACGGACGATTCTGACATAATTTAATTCCTGCACTGTTTTTAGATCAATATTACAAACTGTAAAAAGAGATTTGTTGGTGATTAAAAAAAAGAGAGAGATTTCCATTGGTGACACAATTATAGCATTTTCAATACTTAATTAAATGTTCTTACCAGTGAACAAATTTATTTTTTGAGTGCAATTTTAAGAAAGCAGCTGTTTCCCACAGAACTCAACTGATTTAGGCGTTTGTCTCATCTCCTGAAGGAAAGATCATGCACAAACACTGAGTAAAACATGAGAGGGATATTATAGTTTCATCTCCAGTCGTTCAAAGATCAAAAGTTCATGGTTCGGATTTCTCCAGACTCATGTTTCCACCTTTCCTGACAAAGTTAGAGAAAAAATGTCCTTTATATCTTCCTCCCCGTTTTTTAGAGATTGACTGGAAAGGCCGTATAGCCAAATCACGCACACACACACATATACACACACACCTACACACACACACGCACACGCGCACACACGCACATGCAATATCTGTTTGCACGATTAAACCATCTTGCTCAATACCTCTTCCAGTTTAGAGTAGTTGCTTTGGTGACCTTATATGGACACTTTGTTCTTGTGGAGAGGTCATTCACCCTCTTCTCCTGCGGTGAGCTGAGTGAGGCTGGTAGATCTCAGTACATGATATTGCCAATTGTGAACAACTGGTAATGCACATCCTCCCTCTTTTTGTTCAGTCTGGCTTTGTTTCACCATTTTGGCAGCCTCTTCCTGTGTATTTAGAAGACTGAGTCCAAACTTTTGACTGCCACTGTGTGTCGGATGACCATGTCAATGCCGGGTCATGTGACTGACTGTTGGTTGGAAGGAGCAGAAGTCGGGCAAACATTGCTTAACTTGTTTAGCCAAAGAGGAAACTTGCTGTTATTCACCAAACGATAAACAGAGGCGTTATATAAAAAACGGTAGCGGGGTAGAGTCTGACTTTCGAATGTTGTATTGTATGTCTTAGTGAATGAGTGAAAAGTCGCCAGACAAGGAGGAGAAAGTCCATGTTAGCCCGATAACTGGAAAACTAATTCATGGATAATTCACAAATTTTGTAGACCCACCTGAGGAATAACCGGATTGGTTTTGGGAAAGGTCAGTGGCATATTTCCACCACTAGGGGAAGCTGTTTCTTTTTAAAAGTTTTCGGGCCTTAATGTTTCAACCGTTTGTCCGATTTAGTCCAAATTTGGTGCATATGAATTGACTTGAGGAGATCTAATATCTGACTATGATAGTCCAGACAGAGCTTCATATTTAATTTGTGGAATTCATTCAGGTGGATTACAAGTACAACGCAGGCGCCGAGTTTTCGGCGATAGGACCTTGCTGTCGGGGACGACAGCGTAAACCTAGTTACTAAAGACTGTCACATCAATCACATTCATCGTCCAGTGGTATCTGAACAGTGATGGTAGTGGAGACCAGTAGCAAGACAAAGGGACGACAGCTGACAGCTATTTGGTGGATGATTTCATCCCAGCCATCACAGCCTCTCACTATGTGCCTGTTGTAAGGTATTCCTTTGTCAAGCCAAGCAATGGTTTCAATCAAACCAAAAAGACACCTGACAACAAATGATCCATCACTAGCCAGAAAGGGCTCAGAGTATTCTATTCATTTGGGAGGTCAAACCAACTGGCAATCAGGTGATGATGCAGTTTGGAAATGTGTCAAGGAAAACCGCACAGCTGCTGTCACCGGAGCAACGCGGAGATATCAAAGAAGGTCAACCACTCTTTTTCAAATGATCTCTTTGAATAAATGAAATATAATTTCATAACTGTGTTTTTTCTATGTCTTTTTTTTTATCATGCTAGTTATAAAGTCTTTTTTTTTTTTTGTTTGGTTTTTGTTTCTCACTATTAGTAAGTCACGTTAATCCCCCGACTCCCCTCTTTTCACACTAGCAACAGATCTGTAAATACATTTTAGACTGTTAAAGGTTAACGTGACAGTAAAAAGGTTAAGCGAGGCCATAGGCATGTGTGGTTAAGAGGAAGAAGGTGCCAGTGCCAGGTCATGTGACAGTGTGGTTTGGAGGCGGGCCCATTACAGAGGGAGACAGAATGTATACCAGCTGGACACAACATACATTAGGAAAATTGCCGTTATTTGCCAAATGGTAAAATGAGGAGTTCTATTCATTGAATTTTAAGCAAATATGAGAAGGTAAGATGTCATTATGTCATATATATATATATATATACCTCCACAAGTAGTTTTAGAGAGTAGTTTCCATCAACTCTACAGAAGAAAGTGAACACTGTCTGTTTCCTCGCGTTAAAGGAAATATCCTTCTCTATGTTTGTTTAGGAGCCTCCCTCCCTGCCTGTTTCATTTTCAATTTATGTAGTTTTAGAGTTGATAATTGCAATTAACACATTCTTAGAATATACCAGTTGAATATGGAGAAGAAATGTTTAAAAAAAAAGTTGGCCCTGTTTTTTGTCTCCTGATAAAAAAAAGTTCTTCTAGAAAACAAACAATTTCAGCACCCCCACTTTTTTTTTCGTATTAAAAGTCATGTCATGTGTTGACATATACATCCTCCCATACAATCACTCAACGAAAATTAAATTGAACTGTCTGGTGGGAAAAAAATGAATGAGTTAAAAAGCATCAGGAGGTAATTCAGCAATCAACATACAATTTACAATCAACATTTCTGTCTATGATAGAGTGTAGATTGTCGCAGAATGCTCATGACAACTAATTATAAGAGGGAGCAAGTAATTAGGTTGGGAGAGCATCTGAGGTGAGACGGGTTGCATATTGTGTTGGAGGAGCAGATGGCATGAAGAAAAGAGCCAGCATGTATTAGATTTAAAACAGGAACATCAGAAATGAGTCTCTCTGGAAGCCTCACATACACATCAGGAGTGGGACCAGTTTGAGGGTCGGTTATGAAATGTCACACCTGGGTTCAGTCACAGGTGCACTGGGTATGGTTCACATTAGAGCAGCAGAGTAGGCAGGGACTAGATATCCTGCTTCCACAGCGCAAAATTATAGCAAATATTATCGTTTGGGCTGGCAAACACTTCAAAAACAAATACTACAAATAGCTACGACATTCCAACTGATTGGACCGGTGCCATTACGGGTTATTGCAGAACTTAGGGGAGCACTTAAATGGAACAGAGCCAACGCTTTTGTCTGTCTATGATATGAAAGTGTTACTACGTGGTTATGTGCCTGATTATGCACAGGGAGTAATTGCACCACTTGGATTATAAATGAACTTTCCAAGGGGACGATTTCAGAGGAAAAAAACTTTTTTTCTGCTCTGTTCATAAACCTGCAATAGGAGAGTTTTGTCTTCCTGGAAGTACAACGATGAAAAATTAATCCCAGCAGAATTAGAGCAACTTTAGCCCCCTAGTTCACTGCGTTGTCCCTGTTGACCTTTATTGAACTTCTCTAATTAAATATGAAGTTATGGCGAAGAAAACGTGTTTTTCTCATTAAAAAAATACCCCCTTGTGAGTTAACTATAAACTATTAACCTAAAAGAAAAGATAGATCTCCTTGAGTCAATCATACGCACCAAATTTGGGCAGAATTACACCCACGGTTGTGAAGTTAAAGCCCATTTGGATGTCCGACGGGGATTTGTTGAAAACATGAGTCATACATGACTTGACTCATAATACGGCTGTGGTAGATTATATTCAGTCATTAGTCATTACATTGAACATTCTACATTTACCTAAGAAGCAATTTTATTTTGATGTACTTTTGGCTACTTTGATATATTTTCAGATTCAGACCTTCCATGAAGATTTTGAAATATGATATAATCATTGAAATCCTTAGTAATCGCTAATCTGACGGGGCTGTTCCCACATGCTTTTACTTCAAATACAGCTACGTTACGTTTACATTAAATACAGCTCTCCGATAATCCTCTCGTAGTTTTACTTCAGTCCTTCGTACATTATCTACAACCGCTTATCCTGGTCAAGACGACGGGGGCAGCAGCCTATCCTAAAGATAGACAAATAGTATTCTTATAGACTGTGATATTTTAACTTTTACTTACATCAAAGTACATACATTGAAGCTCTTGCAACAGTTCCGTTAGGAAGACTATCACCTTACACACTGGGGCCATAATCACCTCTCATACCACTCTGTCATTCTAACCTTTCACACACTTTAGGCTCAATTACCCGCTTAGCGTCTATTGATATCAGCTTTGCTCGTCAGTCGGCCACTTCTATCCAGTAACACTCATCCTTAGCCTATCGCCAACAGCGTCTGTCTTTATTAAATACAATTCTCTCTTTCAAACTAGTTTTTCTTTCGTGCTGCTGGTTCACATGACATAGTCGCCTCCTTACGCTTTATGGCGCGGGCAAACCTTTCCCCGAACCCGACGGGAGCCGGATTCTTCTGGAACTCTTGTCAACCTGACTTCTCTATATCCTGTTAAAAAAAAAGTTCATCATTACTCTCACATGTTTGTTTTTGAAAATATTTTCAACTATATATGAAAAAAAAAGGATTAAAAAAAAAAAAGACAAAACTATAGTTTTATTTTTGTAATGAAATAATGAATCAATTTTCCCTGGAGGTGGTTTGGATAGAGTATCTTCCATTTTTGCAGTCAGAGCACAACATAAAAAAATTGAACTACCGTAGTGAACGTTACTCTCTGATTTTTTATCTGGGTAGAAGAAAAGAAATAGCAGAACAAGCATTAAACCCGGGGGCTAAACACGCCCCCTTCAGTGAGGTAGAAGTACTGGAACTTATAAGATTAAATATAGTTATGCTCAAAAATCTGTATTTTTCATTAAAAATATCCGCCTAGTGTGTAAAATATGAACTTTTAAAATAAAATAAGAAATATAAAAGGTAGATCTCATTGAGTTGATTCATACACACCAAATTTGGACAAAATTGGAACAATGAGTGAGAAATGATAGCCTGAAAACTTTTGGACTTAAAGCTCCCCCTAGTGTCAGATATATACAACCGACCTTTCGCAAAATAAGTTCAGTCCTTCCTTGCATCAAGGTCTATGTGGGTATGAAATTTGAAACTGATCTAAGATAGGTTTTGAGTTATCGCTTTAACAATGAAGATTCCATTATAACCCCGACTTTTTGGGGATATCATTGCAGGCATTGCACATTTACGTTATCGGAATCATTATCACTGATGTGCTCCACAACAATTACAAATTACTACAGGTCCTAAGGTAATATTAGTTCCATGTGAACAGGGCTTAACTGTGTGGAACTATATTAAGTATCACAGTGATTTTTAGTGTACATTATATCCATGTAATCTAGAGAGAGGTTTATGTATCAAATCTGTTTGATTCATTTTCACAGATATGTTAGCTTGGAAAAGTTTGAGTCAATCTGAAGTCCAGTGGAGTTGTGTGTGTCGTCAGAGGCGGGACAAACCTACTCGGCCGAGTGTTCTCTAACTCAAGCAGGGAACAGATCACAAATACCTGTTTGCATCCATGAGGCAGTTGTCTGTTTTGATGACAGACGGATGTGCTCACTGAGGACATGAGCATTCCAGGAGGTGGGGCCATAAAGTACTGTATCAACCAATCATTGCAAGGGGTGGAGAAGCGCCTTTACCCAGCAACAGACCCAGAGGGTCTCCCTTTGCACTGCTGGATCCAGAAAGACTGACAGAACAGCTTTAGGCCCGAGTGGAACTCTGACCCTGTGTCCTTAGACTCAAAGCACACGTGAAACTGTGACGATGAACTGCTATCCCACTTTGAGTATGAAAACACATCGAAAGCATCTTTGTTTTTTGTGCAGCCATGTTGACACAGCAAAGACGGGAAGGGAGAAATGAGGCAGCAACAGTACATGAGGGACAGTTAACGTAAATAGCAGATAGAAGAAAGGGAGGGGGGGGGGGGGGGGGCGTTTCCCCAAGCTTTTTTTTTTGGGGGGGGGCCCTTTGCCGTTTTTTTAAAACCTGGGCAAGTGGCCGGGCAGGGGGGGGGACACATCAACATTCCCCCAACTTTTTTTTTTTCAAAGGGACGGCCGCGGGGATCAAGACGTGTGTGTGTGTGTTAAAGTGGATGTGTATCTGCTCGCCTGTACCCGCATGCACAAACAAACAAACTAAAATAGTTTTAACAAATGTGCTTTCACTGCCGGGGCACAACACGTGTAAGGGCTGTCTTACCTCACACCCCTTATTGAGAGTTAGAGCCACCTTTGGTCTAATCTTATCACTGACTCAGGGTTTCAATTATGAGTGTGAACTTTTCCACTGGCAGCAGATATTCTCACATTAAACATTGTAATGCATGCGGAACACCCTGTCCTTTAGATATGGCTAGTGCTGAGCACCCCACCCTATAAACTCCTGGACCATTTGTTTTTGATGTTGACACCCCTCTTAGTGCCGAGACTGTAAATCACTAAGCGAGGGTGACAGCGGTGACATTAGCAATTCATGCAATAATGGAGATTGCTCAGCACACTCTGAGATTATACACACTAGACATTATGAGTTTTTTCAACCTTTCATGCTGTGGCGTAATTCCGAGCAACTCCAGAAAGCTTTTTTGCAGAAGTATCATTAGTTTTAATAGAAACTTTACTTTTGCAGCAAAGCGGCAAAAGTTTATTCTTTATTAATTTATTCTTTTAATGGAGCCACGAAGATCATATATTTCAGCTGAAGCGTCTGCACCATCATAAAATAACTATCCTGAATAACAACTAAGCCCATGCTGTCGT
>VRLP01009589.1:0-10000 GCA_009660295.1 Lophius piscatorius
TTTCTATGTGTTGTAGTGTTTGCGGCGTGTATTTCTATGTGTTGTAGTGTTTGCGGCGTGTATTTCTATGTGTTGTAGTGTTTGCGGCGTGTATTTCTATGTGTTGTAGTGTTTGCGGCGTGTATTTCTATGTGCTGTAGTGTTTGCGGCGTGTTTGTCGCTCATGTATTGTTGACCAGATGAAGATTGTCCTCCTGCTGCGGCGTGTTTGTCCCTGCGGCCTGTCGTATGTTCAGACCCACTGACGACCCGTGTTGGTTCTGATCCACACAGAACGGACCCAGAGGAGGGTTTGAACCCACAACCTCCTCGCTCTCAGGCGCAGACACACATTCTGGGATATTTCCTCGGGTCGGGTTTGACATCAGCGATTACCGCTGTGACTGACAGGTGTGGTCGGCTCCCGGTCCGGGCGTGATCAGAACCAGATCTCAGATCAGCTTAGTGAGCGGGAGATTCTGTCCAGGACCGGAGGAAGTGTTTCACAGAGATGATCCGTCAGACGTATGAAGACGTGGACCACATGAAAGGCAGCCGGCGGTTCTGGAGTGTGTCAGCGGCGAGGTGAGAGAGAAAACAGAACACACACACAATCATTAGCGCCGGGCGGCGGCGGGTCCGTTTGGCATCAGAACCGCGTTCTCCTGGAACGCTGGCCTTTCATCATGGACCCTCTGCTGTTGGACATGGAGGAACGGAGGCCGGACTCCCAGGGCTCGTCAGCACCGGGCTCAGAACCAGGTATGTGTCCTCCTGTCATTCCTGAGAGATGAAACCGGCACCAACAGAAGCAACAGAACCGAGACGTGAAGGTGATCATTATGGGATGGATTCGTTTGGGTTCAGTACATGAGTCCAGAATAAGTTCTCGTGTTTGAACATTAGGAAGGAACCGAGCCCAACATGTCCGACCCACACACCTGAACCAGAACCAGACCCGGTTCAGGTCCGGTGGGTGGATGTCGGTTCCAGACGACGTGTGTTCATCTTTTCTGAGTGACGGCGTTATTGATATTAGTAATGTTCTGAGGATCCAACGGAACCTTGGTCCGGTTCTTTCTTACAAACCAAAGGCAAACAAATAAACAAATAAACAAACAAACAAACAGACAAACAAACAAACAGACAGACAAACAAACAAACAGACAAACAAATAAACAAAAACAGAAGAAAAAACAACAAACAGACAAAAAACAAACAGACAAAAAACAAACAGACAGACAAACAAACAAAAACAGACAAAAATAAACAAATAAAAAAACAAACAAACAGACAGACAAACAAACATACGGATAAAGGTAAACATGTGTTAAACCGCCACGACAGAAGATTAGCCCCGCCCCTCTTTGTTGCTCCAAAATCGTTAAACATAGAAAGTCCGAACAGGTCCAGACTCTGGACTCTGGACTTTACTGGACCACATGGACCGCCTGGTGTCCAGACTGGTTCTCATGAAAGCCCGGTTCATGCTTAGGTTCATTTGGGCTGGTTCCAGACCGTAAAGTGGGCGGAGCTTTAACATAGTGTAAAAACCTTCTCTTTAAATTTCTGCTGGTTCTGGTCAATGGACCCAAAATGACCCAAAGTGGGATTCTGACCCAGAGAGGGATGTCGGCTGTAAAAACCACCTGTTTCCACTAGAGGGGGTTTCTGTGACGGGTCGCGTGTTGATTACGGGCCCGTTTACGATCCAGTTCACAGAACCAGCAGCTTTGGTTTCCAGAATGTCGTAATAATAAGTTTTTATTTATTAAAAGGACATAAAATAAGGGACATTTTATTATAAACAGGTTTTACAGTAAAGTCAATAAAACGACTGTAAATAATAACAGTGTTTTACGGTTCTGCTGTCAGAACACTTCTATCAGTCCGACTCAACTTCTGAGCTCAGGAGACAGAACCATTCAAGGACCCGCTCAGAACCGCTGCTCCTTCCTGCTGGGAGCAGCTCCATCTGACGCCGATCTAAGGTCCAGACTCCTTAGAGAGAACCTGAGTCAGAACTTCTGCTCCGATGGACCCAATAACATCTGTCTGTCCGAGTCCAGGTCCTCAGGTTTGTCAGAACCTGTCTCACCTCTGGATGATTAATGTCAGGAGCTGCAGCGTCCTGGTCCTCAAAGGCCGCCTTCAGCTCCAGCCGTCAGCCCCCGCAGAGAGGAGGAGCCAGAGGATCCAGAGGATCCAGCAGAACCAGAGGAGCCAGAGGGTCCAGAGAATCTAGAGGAGCCAGAGGAGCCAGAGGATCCTGAGGGTCCAGAGGATCCAAAAGATCCAGAGGTCAGAGGTCGTCCTACAGACCAGGAGGTTAGATTAGCTGGAGCGAGGATGAAGGATAGGTAGGTGGTGGTTTGACCGGAGACACAGGTGAACAACTAAAGAAGAACTTAAGTTGACTTGGACACATCAAGAATATTTATCTCCACGAAGACGACTGATAAAAGAGGTGTGTCCTGTTGGAGGGCGCCGCCAGCATCTAGTACCATGTCTGTGCTACTAGCTGCTGATCGTTACTAGCTGCTAACTACAACTAGCTACCAGCTGCTATTAACTCTCCTTGTTACGAGCGTCACACCGGATCCCGTCCCGCATCTCCGCCCAACGCTGACACAGACATCGTTCGCCTCTGTTACTACCTCTGTGCTTATGCAGAACGGAGGGGCGGAGTCAAAGAGCACCAACGGGATGAGAGGTGAATACCAAACCTGTGAGACGGAGGTCTACGACCACAGACCTGAGGTCAAAGTTCATCTCCTCCATCTTTTTAATACTTCATCGATGACCGTTAAATATCAGCCATAACATTATAACCACTGGCCTCATGATGATGATGACGATGATGATGATGATGATGGGTTTAATTTACAGGTGATTTGCAGCGATACGGAGTCTTGCAGGTTGACCGCATCACGACGTGAAATGTCGTAACTGCGTCAACATGGCGGCTTCTCTCCGCCCAGGGACACTGGGAGAGGAAACGCTGACCTGAGGGCGTTTGCCTTCAGGCGGCTCGTCCCGCGGCGCTGTCCAATCCCGTTAGGATTCTGAAACGCTATTTGCCGGGCCGTGTTATTGAAGCAGGCCTCACCAATCCCAGAAGGCATTGCTCCACCCTCAACAGCAATACTTTGACAACAAACACGGCAGAACATGGCGGACATTCCTGAGCAGAACACGAACCTGGACGCCGGGAATCAGAATCATGTGACCTGCTGCTGGGAACAGGAGGAAGTTGCCTGGGATCAGGCTCCTCCTCGCGTGCGACGAAGCTCCTGCCGACGGATTTTTTTACTCCTGGCCGGCAGGAATGTTTAGTTTGGCGGCGGTGGCGTGCAGAAACGTCTGTCGCACGCTCAGCTTTGTAACCGAGACCGTGTAAACAGACGGCGAGCGTCGGGGGAGCGGGCGTCTGAGAGGCTGCGCTCTGACTGATCCAGGTTAAACAAACAATCAGAGAGGATGATGGGAGGCGACGTGTGAAACACGGTGTGAATGGAGGCTTTAAAAGGCGCCGATCGATCCGAGCGTCGCCACGGAGACGATACCATCAGTGAGGTCAGAGGACAGAACCGGCCAATCACAGACCAGAGAGGATTCACAGGTGGAGACGGATCAGAACCACGTCGACAGACAAAGAAACCAGAACCAAAAACAACAAATACGTCAATATAAAGATAATTATTATTATTATTATTGAAATAACAATGATAATAGTAATCATATTAATAATGATTACTATATAGATATATTACCTGGTTACCACGGTTACCTGTCAGTGGGGGGATATATTACCTGGTTACCATGGTTACCTGTCAGTGGGGGGATATATTACCTGGTTACCATGGTTACCTGTCATATTACCTGGTCACCATGGTTACCTGTCATATTACCTGGTTACCATAATAAAATGACGGGACACTTTTATGACTCTTGGACAACAACTGGATGACCTCCTCACTGTTGTTCTGAAACAAACTCAGGACCTTTTAGCGGAACGAATCCTGAACTTCAGCATGAGAGCGGTCCTGATCAGAACTTTCTGATAACGAGCAGACCTCGTCAGAGTGGTAACCTGAGGGGAACATCAGCCCTCATTCAGGTCTAGCAGGCGGACCGGGGGACTCAGAGCTCCAGTGTTCCTCCGCTGGACCCGCCTCTGAATCCCCATGACAGCCGTGGCGTGCAGAGAGGAAAAAGACATATTTCTGGCAGGGGAGAAGTGGGGGGGGCGGGAGGAGGAGGGGAGGAGGGAGGAGGGGGATGGAGGGAGGAGGAGGGGGGGTGTAACTGATGGCTGGAAGTGATTTGGCTAAAAACAACACGTCATTATAGGCGCTAGCAGGGGCAAAGCAAACAGCTCGTATTTTCAGGAGACGGCCAGGAGGGGGACGGCGTCATCCGTCAGAGCCCAGTCTATCCATCAGCCGCCGCTCTGTGACCTCAGCAACTGGACGCAGCGTGAAATCGGCCCCCGTATCACACGGCCGCAGGAACTGATGGATACGGAGTAGATGGACCTTCTGTCAACCGCAGGTCCTCCGGGTCCGGGTCCGGCGGGTCACCTCAAAGTCACGGTTCTGATCCGGTTCCTATACCTCACTGTTAAACCCCTCCGGTCACGAGCGGCAGAACTCTGGACATCCAACACCTGCAGGAGGAGAAGATCGCTGGTGGAGGTCCTGAGTAATGTCTGATGTCAGAGCTCCACCTGCTGGTGAGCTGAGAGACTGGCCAAAAGTAAGTGGGTAGGGCCTGGTTTCATCATCATCATCAAGAGGTTCATCAGACAGACAGTCAGTCAGTGAGACAGACAGACAGACAGACAGGAAGTGAGACAGACAGACAGACAGGAAGTGAGACAGACAGACAGACAGACAGTCAGTGAGACAGACAGACAGTCAGTGAGACAGACAGACAGACAGACAGACAGACAGGAAGTGAGACAGACAGACAGACAGACAGTCAGTGAGACAGACAGACAGACAGACAGAAGAGAAAGATTCTTTCTCGAATGTATTTTTCAAAGTACATTCCTGTACTTTGAAAACTTCCTGTGTGATGTCATAGTGACTATGTCAGTGACATAGTCACTATGACATCACACAGGGGTGATGTCATAGTGACAGAAGTCAGGCCTTGTTTTAGGTGGGTTTCGATGATTACCTGCAGCTTTCTGACGAAGAGCGTCTGACGATGATGAACTTGAACCACAACTCATGAGTAATAAATAAAGCCATTGATCAGGGGGGCGGAGCTTCACACAGAAACAACTGGCCGGAGGTTTTGTTGGTTTGTAGACTTATTTATTGATTGTGTTTCACTTACACACTCACACAGGAAGGAGGCACAACGTGGACGCCATCGCCACGGAAACCGTATCCGTCATCATGTGACTGAAGGAACTGAGGCTCAGAGAAGGCACCTTAAAATCACAATAATGAGAGTCTGTGTGTGTGTGTGTGTGTGTGTGTGAGTGTGTATGCATGTGTGTGTGGGGGTGTGTATGCATGTGTGTGTGTTTGAGTGTGTATGTTTGTGTGTGTGTGCAAGTGTGTATGCATGTGTGAGTGTGTGGGTGTGTGAGTGTGTATGCATGTGTGTGTGTGTGTTTCTGTGTGTGCGTTTGTCAGTGTGTGTGTTCGTGTGTGTGTGTTTATGTGTGTATGTGTGAGTTTATGTGTATGTGTGTGTGTTTGTATGTGTATGTGTGTGTATACGTGTGTGTGTGTGTGTGTGTGTGTGTGTGTGGATTCTTCCTGGATAATGTTTTCTGTCTTTTTGTCATCATTCACAAAATTATTCCAACAAAACATATCCATACATCCATAATGTTGTCATGGAAACAAGACTAAATTGCTGCTAGTGCTAGCAATTTGAATTTGGAAACTAATGGACATAATCTTAAGGCTTGTGTAGGAAACGAGATACAGGAAGTCCAATCCACTGCCTCATCAGCTCCCATCTGACCTTTGCCCCCAACACAGTGGAATAAAATATATTTTTACTTGTTTATAAAGATAAAAAATAAATCTTTTGATGTTAAAGATCAACTTAAAATTCAAGGTCAAGATCAGTATCACTAATAAAGTTAACTCATATAAGAAAATTTAAGATCCACACAGGATGATATCATCACACAGATGACATCATCAAACATGAGGACATCATCATAAATGATGAAATCACACATAATGACATCATCATACATGATGACAACACACAGGATGAGATCATCACACACAATGACATCATCTCACACACAATGACAACATCACACACAATGACATCATATATGATGACATCACACAGGATGATATCAAATATAATGACAGCACACATAACGACATCATCAAACATTATGACATCATCATACATGATGACATCATCCAAAAGAATTTCATCATCACACACAATGACATCATCATACATGATGAAATCACACTGGATGACATCCTCCAACAGAATGACATCATCATACATGATGACATCATCCCACAGGATGACATCATCATCACACAGGATTACATCATCATCACACAGGATTACATCATCATCACACAGGATTACATCATTTAATATGGTGACATCATCTCACAGGATGACATCATCAAACATAATGATATCATCCCAATGGATGACATCATCATCACACAGGATGACATCATCATCATCACACAGACATATGTTGGGTTGAGGAAGAGGATTACTGCTGAAGGACTGATGGTGAGGAAATGAAGAAGTTTATATTCTGTGTTTGTTTTTTCTTTTCTTTAAATGAATAAAATCATTGAAGGAAGAAATAAATGAATAAATAAAGTCGCTGGTTCTGGAACGTTTCTGCCGAGACCTGCTGGTACTTTTATCTGATAAACTATTGCTCTAAATATTCCACCAAGTTCTTCTGGTCCTGGTTTCCCTTCATGCGTGAGGAGCTTCAGTCATCTTTAGGAATGCCGCTGGGGTACCGCTGCACCAGCTCCTCCACCTCAATTGTCTCCACCACCAGGTCACGGATCTCCTTGATGGAGTCTGGGGGCGTGGCCTCGGGGCCGGAGGCCGTTTTCTCCTCAGTGGTCTTGGAGGACTGAGAGATGGTGGCATCTTCTGCTGACGGCGCCTCGCTGGCTCCTGCTTCGATCTTGTCATGCCGAGGAGACGGTTCGGTTCTGCCCTCAGCAGGATCTTCTGAGCTCAAGGGGGACCTGCTGAGGTTCTCCTCATCCTCCAGGATGTCAGAAGTGGTGGACCCTTCATCCTCGCTGCTCTGCGTGGCGTTGTCTTCGTCTGCGGTGGTCTTCACGTCTGACGGCGCTGACCCGTCCACAGAGTTAGGTTCTGCGGCTGGTTCCTCCTGCTTCTGGTCCAGACTGAGGTCTTCAGGAGTTTCGCCAGCAGAGGGCGACTCTGGCGTCTCCTCGTCAGTCCTGGGCTCAGGAGCTTCTGTGCTCGCCGTAACCGTGAGGACTTCCTTCTCTGGAGTTTCTGAGACAGTGAGTTCCCCTGATTGGACAGGAACCACTTCCTCCTGGATCTCCACCTCCTGAGGCGCAATCTGATTGGTTGATTCTGCTGACGCTGCAGTCGCACCCGATTCTTCTGTCACAGTTTGGACTTCTTCCCCTTTAGGTTCCTTTCCTTTTTGTCCAGGGGTCTCCATGATGGTCAGGCCCTCCGAGGTTTCTTCCTGCAGCTCACCGTTCTCCTCCTCCGGCCGCCCCTCCTGAGGAGATGTGGACATCAGACCGTTCTCCTCCTCCGGCCGCCCCTCCTGAGGAGATGTGGACATCAGACCGTTCTCCTCCTCCGGCCGCTCCTCCTGAGGCGAGGTGGACAGCAGACCGTTCTCCACCAGAGGAGACGGCAGCTGCACGTCAGGGGAGGCTTTGGCGGCGAAGGCGGGGCTGCTGGGGGTGGAGACGGTCGGTGAGGAGAGGCTGGAGCGGTTGGAGCCACCGAGAAGGTCTCTGCTGTCGGTGAGCAGGTTGTACTTCTGGAGGCTCGACGCCTCCTTCACGACTGAAGGACCAGGAGGAGACAGGAAGCGTTAGTGTGAGGGAGGGGGAGGGCGGCGGCGGGTCATGTGACTCAGCCTCAGCGGTCATGTGACTCTTACCTTTGGTGACCTCCTTGTCCAGAGTCTCCAGCAGGAGGCTCTCGTAGACGTTCTGTACGTGGATGAAGCTGGAGTGGTCGGAGTCGATGAACTGGTCCAGACCCAGAAGCTCCTGGAGAGAAAAGAACCTCGGACCGTTAGCAGACCCAGACCTGGACCCCACAGCTAGAACTCAAATCTGATCGGATGAAGTATTTTGTTTGTGTTTTCTGACTAGATGTTTCTAGTGACGACCGGCCGGAAAAGAATGAATACAACAAAATACCTTCAAATCAGCAGTATTCCATAAAGTTACGGCGTTTATCTGACGCCAGGTTTCAGTAGTACTTAGTATTTTTCTCTTATTTTATCTGAACTTTATATTTAGCTTAAGCTATCCGGATATTAGCTGATTTAAACTACGTTAGCTGACATTAGCTAATTCTAGCTATGATAACTGACAGTAGCTCATTTTAGCTAAGATAGCTGCATAAGCTAACATTATCTATGATAGCTGACATTAGCAAACCTTAGCTATGATAACTGACAGTAGCTCATTTTAGCTATGATAGCTGCATAAGCTAACATTATCTATGATAGCTGACATTAGCTAACCTTAGCTATGATAACTGACAGTAGCTCATTTTAGCTCATGATAGCTGCATAAGCTAACATTATCTATGATAGCCGACATTAGCTAACCTTAGCTATGATAACTGACAATAGCTAATTTCAGCAACGATAGCTGCATAAGCTAATATTTTAGTTACGATAGCTGATGTTCGCTAACTTTAGCGATGGTAATTGACTTTACAAGCTTAAGCTAGGACAGCCGTCATTAGCTAACGTAATGAAAGCATGCTAACATTCTGGACCTCCAGTAGGTGTCCTGACTGCGTGGGTCCTCACCGTTTGGCAGCTGGGGTTCAGGTTCTTCTTCATGAAGGGCAGAGTGATGGAGACTAGGGCCTCCCTGCAGATCCTCTTCCTCACCGTGCTGCTGTCATAATCGTATTGCTGCAGAAGAAGAAGGGACAGTCAGATCGAGGGAGGAGCTTCACATTAGACCATCGGTTTCCTCTGAGGTCCTGGTGCCGCTTTCACCTTCAGAACTCGCTGCTTGGCCTTTGTGACGGCGGCGCCGGAGTTCTCTGGGTAGTCCTGGACTGCTTTGTAGAACATCTGCTCGAACGTGAATGCTGCGTTCTCAATGAGCTGAAACACACACGCATTATGATGATGTCATAGACTGAGAGGAAGTCCCTCCCTGTGGCAGCAGGAACAGGAAGTACCTGCTGCAGGTCAATCTGGGCGCTGTGAATCGCTCCTGTGATGTCGGAGAAACCAAAGCGGTCCTGACGGTTCTGTTGTCGGTCCTGCAGGGAGCCGATCTTCCGGTAGCAGCTCAGCAGATTGGGTCTCGCCATGTTGGCGAGAGTCTGAGGGAGGAGGAGGAGGAGCCTGATTAGATCACGTGACACACACACAGACCTGAGGAGCCTCATACGGCCGATGATAAACAGATCATGTGACCAGGATGGATCCGACATTCATGAACGTTTGTTCTGAAAGACACGACCGAATCGTTTCTACTGGTGGCTGAGGGACAGAACCCGGTTGGAGGAGAACCCGGTTGGAGGAGAACCCGGTTGGAGGAGAACCTTTCTCTGCTTTGATCCAGCAAAATCCAATCTTCTGTTTTTTTGAGTTCTCCGTATACTTTGAATGTCTCGGAGTCCAAACGTCGCACCACTATGATTGAGTTTGTGGGTGGAGCGGTGGTCATGTGATGATGTCACATGACCACCGATAACGATGTGATGCCACGAATACGGCACAATGCAGTGTAACGCCTCAGTGATGACCACACCTTCTTCAGCTTCTCGCTGTCGTCCTGCAGAAGGAAGT
>VRLP01009590.1:0-12254 GCA_009660295.1 Lophius piscatorius
CTATAGATATCTGTCTATAGATATCTGTTCATAGATATCTGTTCATAGATATCTGTCTATAGATATCTGTCTATAGATATCTGTCTATAGATATCTGACTATAGATATCTGTCTATAGATATCTGTCTATAGATATCTGTTCATAGATATCTGTTCATAGATATCTGTCTATAGATATCTGTTTATAGATATCTGTCTATAGATATCTGTCTATAGATATCTGTCTATAGATATATGTCTATAGATATCTGACTATAGATATCTGTCTATAGATGTCTGTCTATAGATATCTGTCTACAATTACAGTTCTGACTAGATATATCTACAATTACACTTCTGACTAGTCATAATGATGTCATATATATCTAAAATTACAGTTTTAACTAGTTTAAATCACGTTATAGATAACTATAATTACAGTTTTGACTAGTCATAATGATTTGTTGATATGTAGTGAATATCCAGTCCAGCCTATAAACGTTAAAAGGTTTCCCACAGCAGAGGTGGATCTGTGGAACATCTCTCCATGCGGCAGAGACTCTACACTGTAAAACAAAAAGAACACTTTGGCTCAAAATAAAGGATTACGGTAAGAATTTACAGGAATCCTTTTCAGTAAATCCCGTTCACTGAGTGAAATCCCGTGAGAGTTCTACAGTGAGATTAAGTCAGTCATTTTAGGAGAAGTTACGTGAGTTCTTTCCTCTACAAATGTAGTTGTTGAGATCTTAAAGGTTCGTCTGTAGGATTTTAGGGGAGGTTCCAGAATCCAGCACCAAACGTCATTCTCCAGTAAAAGGAGGTGAGCGTGAAAAACCGACATGAGAAACTGAGGAGCGGTAAATCGGTGAAGTGACTGAACTCGGCAGGCGACCGATGGTCTGAATTGATCACTCCCTTACGGAGGGAAGATGGCGCGACGAGCAGTCGGTACCACAGGAAGAGGTTCGGTCCGGCTGGGGATCCAGGTGTAACGCTCAAAGTCTGCGGTGCTAGCAACCCTCCACGGAACCAGTTCCTCAGAGACCCAGCGGGTGAGCGAGGAGCCGTCCATCCTCCATCCAGGTGAAACCCGTACTGACATCAATACTTCTCTTTCTGGAGGGTTCCATGATTCAGGTCTTCATGTTCGCTTTGATGCTGACCTTCTGCTTATCTGAAGGTCGCTGGTTGAGGACCAGCCTCTGCCGTCCAAATGTCAAAGAACCCTTGAGCCAAAAACTGAACCCCTAGTTGCTTCAGATGGCTGTTCCACAGGTGGATGTTAATGTGAATGGGTGAATGTTTATGTGAATGGATGAATGTTTGTGTGAATGGGTGAATGTTTGTGTGAATGGGTGAATGTTTTTGTGAATGGATGAATGTTTGTGTGAATGGATGACTGTTTGTGTGGATGGATGAATGTTTTTGTGAGTGGATGAATGTTTGTGTGAATGGGTGAATGTTTTTGTGAATGGATGAATGTTTGTGTGAATGGATGAATGTTTGTGTGGATGGATGAATGTTTTTGTGAGTGGATGAATGTTTGTGTGAATGGATGAATGTTTGTGTGAATGGATGAATTTTTGTGTGAATGGGTGAATGTTTGTGTGGATGGATGAATGTTTGTGTGAATGGATGAATGTTTGTGTGGATGGATGAATGTTTTTGTGAGTGGATGAATGTATTTGTGAATGGATGAATGTTTGTGTGACTGGGTGAATGCTAACTCGTGTTGTAAAGCGCTTCCTGTCGTCGGGCAGACTAGAAAAACAGAATAATAAGTACAATCCATTTATCATTAATCAGTAAGTTTGACCCTCCATCTTTGGAAACAGCGACAACTATCCATCAACGACGTCTTCATTATTTTCTTCCTCATCGTTTTTTACAAGCAAAATATTTCTTCTTCGTCCTTCTTGAACATCATACTAAAAAATGGAAAATCCGTCTCTGTAGCCAGTACTATAAAAACACGGCCGCCATCTCCCCCTGGAGCTTTAAAGGTCTTTTTACAAAAGAATAAAAAATCTTATTTTCTGATGATTATACACAAACAGAAACACAGATAGGAATATTTTTATCCAATTCATGCAGAGATACTCGTAAATTACACACACTGCACCTTTAATTGAAACGTTTTGGTGTTTTTGTCTGGTCAAATGGCTTCATCTAAGATATTCAAACCGGTTTATTTTTCTTTCTAGTCTCGGTGTCTCGAGTATTAGAAAATATATTTCACTTCAGTCAGAATAAATCGTAGTTTTATGGTCAACATTTTCCTTTTCTCTCCTTCATTTGTGACCAGTGCCAGGTTTTCATATCTGTAGCAGAGGAGGAGGAAGAGGAGGAGGAGGAAGAGGGAGAGGCCTGATATTCCCTCACCTCCCAGAATGCTCTTACACTGTAAAAAAAAAAAATGTGAAAAATTTTGCTACCAATGAAAATTTTTTTTTTCATTGGTAGCACTCCATTAAATTAAATATTACAAAAGTCTAAAAATTTAAGTTGGAAATCCTTTTTTTTTTTTTAGATGAACGTTTCTAAGAGGAGGAAAAAAGCCCTTGTTGGCTGTTTGGGGTTTCCAATGCCTTTTTGCAGGGGCTATATTACCGTACTCATGTCAACTAAGAAATCTCTATTACCTTTGATGTTACTGTGAAACATCTTTTATTTTTTTTAGTAAACCCTAAATTCGAGGAGAACCGACGCAGAGACGCAGCAACATCTCAGGTCCTTTTTTTTATTTTTTACAGTGTATTCAAGGAAGGCGTGAATAGATGCTGACATTTTCATAATGACTATGACAACACACATTATAGGAACAGGGATCAGCGCTGGTTAACGGTACGCACGGGCACCTGATTTCATTTCAGATTGCACTGATCAGAACCAGCGCCTGAGCCCGGATCTCAGCCCAACATCACATTCTCTGGTCTTTTATTGGCTCTAACCCAGCAATAATTAATATGCAGCCAGAAAAAGAGTCTCGTTTTTTTATCTTAAGTAAATCTGAAATGCAATTTGAATCCCTCACTCAGTGGACATTCTCCCGGGTCAGTAGTTAAGATGCAATCATGTAGATAAAATGTCAGCCGGTTAAATAAGAACTGAATGATGCACACAACGTTTCTGTGTGTCCAGGATCTCCAGAGTCTACATGGGACTAGCGGGAATGCTAAAGGTTGTTTTCTGCTCAGTGTCATTTCTACATATTTGTGTTTTAAAGACTTTACGTTGGGGAGGTACCTCCAGAAATGTCGACAGACAGATTTCTACAGACACAATCAAGTAATAGAATGTCAGCATGTATTCAACGATCCCACTGACGTCACCTGTTGTCCTCTCTTGCACCTTTTTGTTCCTTTTACTATAAGTGGATGAAATGTTCCTTTAAAGGTTATGCTCAAAGGTGAACTGTGATGCTGTTCAAAAAAAGTTGCGACAAGAAAAAGATGAGGAGTTTTAAAATTTTCCCATCAAGGAAAGATAATCTGATTTTGAGGCACCATAATGTAAAAAAATATTAAGATGTGTGTCACCTCAGCCTGATAATGTGAACACAGCCTAAGAGTGCTGTACGTATAATCCAGAGTTGGAGGGAGAGATTAACTTGAGCGGGATCATGTCTTGGTATTCTGGTGGCGCAGCTGCCTCAGCGTGGTGCTAATTAACCCAGTTCCCTCAGCATCTCACCGTCCGTTTAGTATGCTATGCTTACAATGGCTGTCCGCCATCCTGAAGGTGATTTATGTTCAGATTTGGTGTGACACAGACTCTGTTTCATACTCCTAACCGTCAATTCAGATCAGGATGGTGCCACAAAAAGTGACAACTTGTTAGAACAATCTCATTAATTTAACTATTTCCTTTATTGGTTCCATCCATGTGTGTGTAGTAGAAAAACAACAGCATAGTTTCCATCTCATCCATTCATCATTCATATGAAACCCACAGCTCTGCTGCTGCTGCTGCTGCTCCTGCTGATGGTGTATGGATGAGGTGCTGTCCGTGGTGCTGATGGTGCTGCTGCTGCTGATGGTGGTGATGGTGTATGGATGAGGTGCTGTCCTTGGTGCTGATGGCGCTGCTGCTGCTGATGGTGGTGATGGTGTATGGATGAGGTGCTGTCCTTGGTGCTGATGGCGCTGCTGCTGCTGATGGTGGTGATGGTGTATGGATGAGGTGCTGTCCATGGTGCTGATGGCGCTGCTGCGGATGGTGGTGATGGTGGTGTATGGATGGAGTGCTGTCCGTGGTGCTGGTGCTGTTCCTGCTGCCGATAATGAAGGTGATGATGGTGCTGTTGCGCTGATGCTGCTGATGTTGGTGATAGTATATGGATGAGCTGCTGTCCATGGTGCTGATGGTGGTGATGGTGGTAATGATGGCCTATGGCTGAGTTGCTGTCCGTGGTGCTGATGGTGCTTCTGCTTGCTGCTGCTACTGATGGTGGTGATGGTGGTGATGATGGTGTATGGATGAGCTGCTGTCCATGGTGATGATGGTGGTGATGATGGTGGTGATAGTGGTGATGATGGTGTATGGATGACCTGCTGTCCATGGTGATGATGGTGGTGATGGTGGTGATGATGGCGTATGGCTGAGTTGCTGTCCTTAGTGCTGATGGTGTTGATGGTGGTGATGGTGGTGATGATGGTGGTGATGATGGTGTATGGATGAGTCATTTGCCCAATTAAATCATTGAAATGTCTGATATATTTGGGAAAGTAATATCCTCCTCTCTCTGCAGATCCTTCGTGTTAACGCGATAACTCCAAAAACTATTTCATGGATGATTTTCAAACTTTACACTCAAAAAGATCTTAGTTTGAGGAGGAGCCACTTCATTTTGGGGAAAGTCTATTGCATATTTCTTACACTAGAGCGAGCTTTATCTCCAATTTAGTCCAGATTTGGTGCATGTGGATCAACACGAGGAGACCTGTGATGTGCTTTTGAGTTATCTCACTAACACAAAGGATCTGTGATGGAAGAAGCGGTGGTTATGAAGGTTCCGGAATAAACAAGAATATAGGAGAAATATAAATCTCTTTAACTTAAACTACAATCAGATAAAATAGCTAATTTTGACAGTGGGACCAAAATTGGGCTTCTACCTAGATTTTACAGCTTTTTTGTTGTGCACAATACTAGATTTAAATACAAAGATGAATTTATTTATCCCCCCCTAGTGGCTATAGGTGGTATTATTCAGAGAAAATTCCATTGTTTATCCAACTGGTCCAAATGGAGACAGCACCTGGTTTTGTCCCACAGAAACTCTGTAGAGTAAAAGAACCTTTATGGTATTTCTATAAAATTCACTGATTGTTTTGTTTCATGGTGTTTCTTTAAAACAATGAGTTTAGAGCCTTTTTTATCAAAAAAATGTTTTAAAAAAAAACCTCTCCATAGACATCAAGGTGATGCAGACACAGACCTGATAGCTCTGAATTTTTCAGCACCACGGACAGCACCGATTCAGGGCCAGCCTTATATTAAAAAGAAATCAATTAGCAGAAGAGACAAAAAACAAAAAAAAAGTTAACTCAGTAAAACTCCAGATCATTTGGAGGAACTAACGGCTTTAATTTAAACAATTCAAATCTCAGCAGGCATTAACGTAACAGTGGGACGACTTTTACTGCGCCCAGGAAAAAAACAACTTCAGAGAGGACAAAACTTCACACAAGAGACTTTTATCGCTCCGAACTCCAGAGGGAGGTGTACGAGGAGCAGCTCCCTGGTTAGAAAAATAACCCTGCAGATCAAATTGAAAATGGGTTTAACCGGTCATCCTGGAGGATCCATCAGTGGACGTCCAGATTAAAGTCCAGACCATCAGATGCGATTTGAGTCTTCAGCTGCTCTGGTTCTGATAACTGACTGACAGCCTGACGGGGTCTTCCTCCTGCTTGACCCTTTATAGCCGTCAGTCACACATGATATGGAAAACGTCGTCCTTAAACTCTTTCATGTCCTGCTCAGCTGTTTGGTTGAGCCCATTCTAAGTCAATATTTCCTAGAAAAGAAATGTGACTGAGTCTGTTTATAATGTGACTCAGTGGCAGCTGGTTTATTCTAAAGAGTAAGGGGCCGAGGATGGAGCCCTGAGGCACACCACGGGTAAAAGCGGCCACAGCAGTGGAGGCATTAATCGTGGCTAAAGAGAAACTCCCGTTTGGTAAGAAGATTTGTATTTTGGCATAATAAAGCATGCAAGGACTTAAAAACTACTATTATATAATTTAATGAACTTATAAAGGTCAAATAAACCAAAATTTCCAGGTTCACACAGAGAAACAGTCCAGGTTCACACAGTCAAACAGTCCATGTTCACACAGTCAAACAGTCCAGGTTCACACAATGAAACAGTCCTGTCACCCTGAAAGGAAGAGTCGAAAGACGAAGAGGAAGATTATAGCATCATCACAGTGTAAAAGCTATGAGGTCAGTTTATTGTTTGGGACTCATTTATAGTAAAAATGAAATAAAAAAAACGCTTCAGTTCACCAACTTTTAACTTTTATCCTCCAGAATAATTAGCTTTGATGAAAAACGCTCACATTTCAGTTGTGATGAATTTTATCTACGATCTATAAACTCTGTGTTTGATTTGTTCTTTACAATAAACACTCTCATTTTCTGACAAATTTTTTCGGGGTCGATTATTTTCGCCGCAGCTCGGTTCTGAGGCTCACATTTGGCCGTTTCCTGATGGATGGAGGCGGGGCTTATGCCGCCATATTACTGCTGTGACAGCTGGCACAGATGAGTTATTGTACGCCTCTGTATCTCCTTTTGTCCATAATTGGAGTATTTCTTTGTCAACATGGTTCACTTTGTTCCTGATGTTGGTGTGTGTGTGCGTGACTATGTTGTTGTGTGTGGGTGTAGATGTGTGTATATGTATATATGTGTGTGTGCGCGCGTTAGTGTGTGTATTTTGGTGTGTATTTGTGTGTGTGTGGATAGGCATGTATGTTCACAGTAGGTCGGTGTTCGCGTGTATGTTTGTGTGTTTGTGTGTGTGTATGTGTGTGTGTGGGTCTGTGTGTGTGTGAGTGTATATGTGTGTGTGTGTGTATATGTGTGTGTATAAGTGTGTGTGTGTATATGTATTTGTGTGTATAAGAGTGTGTGTATATATGTGTGTGTGTATAAGTGTGTGTATAAGTGTGTGTGTGTGTATAAGTGTGTGTGTGTGTGTGTATACGTGTATATGTGTGTGTGTGTGTGTGTGTGTGTGTATATGTGTGTGTTTGTAAGTGTGTGTGTGTGTATATGTGTGTGTATATGTATTTGTGTGTATAAGAGTGTGTGTGTGTATAAGTGTGTGTGTGTATATATGTGTGTGTGTATAAGTGTATGTATAAGTGTGTGTGTATATATGTGTGTGTGTATATGTGTGTGTGTATAAATGTGTGTGTGTGTATAAGCGTGTGTGTGTATAAGTGTGTGTGTGTATATGTGTGTGTATAAGTGTGTGTGTATAAGTGTGTGTGTATATATGTGTGTGTTTGTATATGTGTGTGTGTATAAGTGTTTGTGTGTGTGTGTATATGTGTGTGTGTATAAGTGTGCGTGTGTGTATATGTGTGTATATGTGTGTGTGTGTGTGTGTGTGTGTGTGTATATGTGTGTGTGTATATATGTGTGTGTGTGTGTGTATATGTGTATATGTGTGTGTGTGTGTGTGTGTATAAGTGTGTGTGTATAAGTGTGTATGTGTATATATGTGTGTGTTTGTATATGTGTGTGTGTATAAGTGTGTGTGTGTGTGTGTATATGTGTGTGTGTGTGTGGGCGTCCGCTCAATGCTGGATTTATTAAACCAACAGATGCTGTGAGCTGTAACATCATTATTTCATGTGGATGTCTGCTGGTTGCTCTTCATTGTTCCACTAATGATGTCATTCTGAAAATAATGCAATCTTTTGTCTGCCGTTTTTTGTGTTTCACCGCCTTATCTTCAGTTTATGGAACAAATATTAAGATGATGTTTTAATGCACCTATGTTTGAATGAAAATAGGTCATAATTCCATTTCTCTTACGTTTTTGTCATTATTTTCATGCAGATTTGATCCCAGAAACTCAATATGAAACTAGAAAAGACCCTCATTCAGAGGTGATTGTGTTCGCCGCAAATACTAATAACACAAAATACGTAATGCCACAACACATTAAGAAAACATTCAAACTAACTCGAAGAAGAACTCGGAACCATCGGTTTAGGACAAATTCCTTCAGGTTCCTCCATTAATGTCCGAGTTATCTGAGATGTCCATTTGCATGGTTTTTTTTTTCGTCGTCCACCATACTTAAATCAGCAAAGTCGATTTATCGCCGTAATGAAGCTGAGACGATGTCATTTCGCTCCTTCATGTTTTTGTGGGAACAGTCCGGCCGCTGACGGCTGATGCTAACAGCGGCGCCGAAAAAGGAAACTTCAAGCGTTCTGATTTTACGTTTAAGCACCAACAGCAGCGATGGCGGCAGCGGCGGCGGAGGCTCACTCCCCCCCGATCGCCTCATTAAAGCGCCCTGAAGCAATTTGACACTCGCAGGATGCCAATCCATCACAGCTGGGCTACTTCTGATTGGGGTAAACCTCCAGGGGAGGCGAGCTGCAGTGACTTGAAGGGTAAAAAAAAAAAAAAAGGAAAAAAAAGGACCATGTCAAACCGAGCTGTCGTCTGGCGAGCTGAGATGCCATCACCCCCGAGGCGTTGGAGCTGGATCCAGTAGCCGACTAACATGTCCCGTAAACTCATGAGCGGTGCAATTAGCAGGAGCCCCTGTGGCTGGAACAACGATTACCCCCCCCCCCCCCCCCCCCCCCCCCCTCTTCTCCTCTTCCCTTTCATTCTGTCTAAAATTCCTCTGCTTCCTCTCCGGTCCAGTCAGCCGTCATCACGACGACCGCGGCGGCGCGGCCCGTTCTTGTTAAACAGCCATGTTCCTCATTACTCTGATTAACTCTGCAGGAACACTAGAGAAGGAGTAAAACGTCATGGGGGGGCAATTAAC
This sequence comes from Lophius piscatorius, assembly GCA_009660295.1. Classification (NCBI taxonomy): domain Eukaryota; kingdom Metazoa; phylum Chordata; class Actinopteri; order Lophiiformes; family Lophiidae; genus Lophius; species Lophius piscatorius. The sequence continues at coordinate 9,014 of VRLP01009590.1, forward strand.
AAACTGAAGTGAATCTGTAGAGCGACTAGTTTCAAGAAGGATTCGTCACAATCAGTGAAATTAAAAATGACTTTTTTTTTGCTTTTTTACCGTCCAATTACAGAAGAAAGCCTCTGAATATAAATAACAAACAATCAAGCAAAATTGATTGAAAACAGTGAACAGGATAATTGGCTATTTAGAATTATTGTTGTTGGATGAATGCAACGTCGAATAAGAATAATTAATCCAGCTATGAATGGGTTTGAAAACTGGGTTCTTCTAGGGCCGGTACCAAGTCCGGATAAATGGGGAGGGTTGCGTCAGTTCAGAACCTATACCATTGGTGCTCAGTGGTACTGTTAGGCAGTAGGGTGCAGTACTAGTACACAGCTGATCATTTATCAGAGCGGGTCGTCATGGTACTAGAAATCCGGGAAAAAACAGAAAACGGCAATAAGACAAAGAAGAATTAAAAACATCAGAGTTACTGAAAGAATCAGACTTCATTAAAAGTCCATCAAACAGGAAAACGGCTGAAGACCGTCTGCCTCTCCAGATGAAAGAGTTAGTTTTCCATAGGACCAATCAGAACATCCTGGGTCAGGTTCTAACGATACCAACGCCGTCGTCAGTAAAACATCACAAATACAACGTTTCCTTTCACCCGAGGTAGATTTGGACTAAATCAGATCAACGGATAGGAAGTTAAGCTCGAAGAAAGAAGAATTTTTCATAAAAAGAGTTTCCTCTGAGTGAAGGATGAATTATTAAAGGGATATTTATAAAAATTCATATCCTTGAGTCGATTCATCTGCAGCAAGTTTGGACTAAATGGGACCAACTGTTGAGAAATGATGTTGAAATAACTGTGACTATTGAGTTAAAGATCCCCCTAGGGGCAGATGTGTGAAACTGACCTTTCCCAAAATCAATCCAGTTCTTCCTTGCACTAAAGCCTGTGAGGGTATAAAATCTCAGAATGCCCCATGACACAGTTTTTGAGTCATGGCGTTAAAGAAAAGGGTCTGCGGCGGACGCGGCGATAACGATTCTTCTGTTGGGGCAGCGTGGGCTCACGAGGTCAAACGGTTGTTCACCAACGTTACTTAAACTTAAACGATGCAGTGATAAAACATTTCTGAGGGTCTTATTTTGACTGAAGCATTATTGGATCCTGTAATATGAACTTCTACAGTAATGACAAACATGAGTAATGAGGGGGCTTGGCCCCAGAAGAGCTTTAAATCTAGCGACGCCCCCGCTTGTTTCTAGCAAATGCAGACAAATCATGTTGGACTGTTGAACCGTGTGTGACTGAATGTGATTAATAAAGGTTTACATTAGAATTACTCTCTCTCTTAACTAACTAATTAACAAATGTATTTGTTCTCTAAAGTACCGGAATGTGAAAATAATTGATTTAAAGTACAGATGATGTTCATTTCGGGTTTTTGCACAGACTGGGAGGTGACATGCATTTAAAGTTCATGTTAGGAGAACGATAAAGAAGGAAATTAATGAATGTTGAGCCACATCGGACCCATAGCGTCTCACCGGTACCAACATTTCTCTCCATCAGAACACAGCAAAGACCAAAAGCTGCTAAACACAGTTTTAATCTGTCAATCAAATTACTCACCTTTGTTTTTGTTTGTGTGTAATATGTCATTATGCAGGAATGACATATTAAGACCACACTTCAAAATAAAAGCCAAAGGATTAATGTGAAACATTAGGAGGTTGGGTTTGAGATTAACAAAGCTCAAATTTTATGAGACTAAAGGCGTAATATTAGGAGTTAACTGGTGCAATTTTTTAAGAAAATTTAGCAAAATAATATATAGATATATATTTATTTTATTTTATTATTATTATCATTATTATTATTATTATTATTATTAATATTATTTTTATTATTATCCTCATCATCATCATCATCATCATCATCATCATCATCATCATTATTATTATTATTATCCTAATTTATTATAATATCATAATTGTACAAGAGTTCAGTCATATTTTTTAATGCGGAGGGATTTTGTCTCTTTCTCAGGTTTCTTCTTCTATATTTACAAATTGCTGATAATTGTAATTTTATGGTGATTATGTGTCAAAATATTTAACATTCCTTTATTTTATGGTACGACTTGATAACGAGTCGCTCTGATGTTTAACTTTGAATGAAAAACCGTTAAATTATGACTTCATTGTCTATTTTCCTCTATTTTCTGACCATGTGATCCGAAATCAAGCCTCGCCGTCTCTCCGCTCTGACGCCGGCAGGCTGCTTGGAAAAACGAGGAGCGCTCTTCGTCCCACATGCTGCCATATTAATGCGTGTCCTTCATCATTTCCCAGAGTGGGATCTTGTTAACCTCTGCACCGCAACGAATCAAACCTGATGAACACAAACTGTGTCACCGCAGGTACTCAGACCATTAAGGGAATTAATAAATAACAATTACACCAATTAAATGATTCAATCAAAGATTAAATTAACGACTGAATGTTCACCGACAGAGACGGCAGTGAAGAGAAGAATCCTAACAAAAACGATGAATTCCCATTTATTCACAGTTCAAATCGGCTTTAAAATTGAATTAAAACTCAAAAATGCCCCATGAGGAGAAATGACACTTTAAAAAGAAGACGATGAAGAGTAAATGGTAAAATAAATAAACCATTTAGAAAAAAGTATGTGATGCACTGAGTCAGATATAAATCAGTAACGACTATTTTATAAATGTCCAAATGTCTTTAAATATGACTATATATAATGTTTTCACTGAAAGGCCCCCAATCCCCTGAACTTACATTAAATGTGACTCATTAATAATCTCCAACATCCCATAGTGACTAAACCTAACTGTTTCTATGATGTCATCAGTCTCTTCTATGATCAGATCCCACAGTGACTCAACCTAACTGTTTCTATGATGTCATCAGTCTGTTCTAGGATCAGATCCCATAGTGACTCAACCTAACTGTTTCTATGATGTCATCAGTCTGTTCTATGATCAGATCCCACAGTGACTCAACCTAACTGTTTCTATGATGTCATCAGTCTGCTCTAGGATCAGATCCCATAGTGACTCAACCTAACTGTTTCTATGACGTCATCAGTCTGTTCTAGGATCAGATCCCATAGTGACTCAACCCAACTGTTTCTATGATGTCATCAGTCTGTTCTAGGATCAGATCCCATAGTGACTCAACCTAACTGTTTCTATGATGTCATCAGTCTGTTCTAGGATCA
>VRLP01009591.1:0-12252 GCA_009660295.1 Lophius piscatorius
TGATGGTGGAATAAGGAGCGTGTCTTTCTCTGCAGACAGTCGGACACTCCTCACTACTGGCTTTCGAGATGGATCTCTAGTGTGCAGTCATCTCAGGTAAAACTGTCAGTCATGCATGCATTACATGTGCAACATTTTGTACAGTAGAGGAAACGGTCTTTCAGGACATTTGTTTGAAAGATAGTAGAATTAACGAGTTTAGGGGGATCATGATCAAAATCTGCAAGAAAACAAAGATTGAATCTTATTCTCTTGTTTGAATGAAGTTTTTCTTATATCATACATTATTTTTTAATTTTAATTTTAACAAAGTTTATTTTCATATATCCTTCTATGGCTGCACCATGACACTCCTGATTGGCTTGGCATGAGGAATCATGGCTTTACCATAGTAGGATTGGTAATGTGTGATAGGTTATGAAGTTACCATCCAAGGATTCGAATAAAAAGTAATACTGGATCCATATCATCTTCAGCCTCAAGATTAAACACCTTTTCCCCTCCCCAGGAAGAGTAATGCAGTATAATTGAAAAGCACACCGTGACACATTATTCTGCCAAGTGATTGTACAGATGGTAATTCCATGACTTCATTGAATGTGATGGTGTTACAATCTCTAACACCATGACTTTCACTGAAAGACATTCATTTTTGCAAACACACACTAACTGAAACACAAACGGCACCGATCAGAAATGTATTTGGCATCCAAGACTTTTTGGTATGTGGCACCAAGACAGAATGCTGATCATTCAAGCTTGTTTGCCCTTATAGAACTCCATTTTCATGAAATGATGTACTTGATCTTGCTCCGTGGTCCATTTCTGATGCGGAAGAGCCAATTGTAGGTACTTTTGACACTGGACAGGGGTGAGCATGATCAGTCTGATCAGTCTATAGCGATGTAGCCCCATACACAACAGTTCCTCACATCATTACACTTGCCCTTTTTTTCTGCTACCAACGCAACAGTTTCAAGGACAGCCTAATCGATCAATTACAGACAGGTGCTTTTCTAAGGAGATAAAAAATGTTGTTCACTTCACTTGTTAGTGGGTATTATTATATTATGTCTAGTCCGTGTCTGTTCTCTTATGGTGTTCACCTTTGTCTTTTGCCGGGCTTCATACAGAGTCAAAGGTATGGATGTTGGTAAGGTGACAGAAGGTACTCAGCACAGCAAGTCAATGCATCATTTCTTGAAGAACATATTCAATATAGAGAATCCCATCCTCAACGTTCAACCAAGTATGTTCCAAGGGTCTTCTGGTGCCTCTGAAAAACCAAAGGAAAGTGAGGTAAATTCTTTACATAACAGTGTTCTAACTGTGCTGGTTTTTGTTTCTTTTGAAATATCAATTATTATCAATGGAAGAAGATATTGATGAAAAATACTCCACAGCATTAAGAACGCAAATTCTAAAATGATTGTGAAATTAAACTAGGCCTATGCTGTCGTCCCAGATAACCAGGGAATATTCCCGAAAAGTCCCCAATCTCCTGCATTGCACAATCAATCCCCCTGATTGAACTCCTCCCTTCTCATCGCCCTGAAGGTCCAATCTTGGTAAAATTATGATGTAAACTGATGGTCTTTTTGTTCATGATAACTTCCACCAATAAGAGTTTCCCATGTTTGTTAAAATGTCTGCAAGATATCCTGTTGGCAATGAGCAAAGGCATATGAGCCTCCAGCTCCCCCCAAAGGAACGTCAAAAAAAATCAAAGGAACAAAGGCATTAACAATAATGGACACTTTTACAAAAAATAACAAAATAAACTTTTTATATTTTTAAAATACTTTCAAACACCTAACGTAACCAAAATTGAATCATCTGTAGGATATGCCAGAACCTACCTCTGGGTGAAGCATGCCAATTAGGGCCAATTAGTTTTCCTGTAACTTTGGTAACAAATAAGCAACCAAAAGGACAGACAAACTAATGCGCAGACGTGTGTTTGGGGTGAAAATGTAACCTACTTCCTTTGCAGAGGTAATAGTTATGTTCCCAAGGAATCAAAGGAACAAATTAACAAAGGCATGAACAATAATGGACATTATAACAAAAAATAACAATAAAAAATTGTGGACACTATATTACCCCTAGTGTTGGAAATATACAACCAACCTTTCCCAAATTCTTCCTCAGACTAAGGTCTATGTGGGTATAACATTTGAAAATGGTCCATGAAACAGTTTTTGACTTATCGAGTTGACACAAAGAATCTGCGGTGGACGCGGCGGAAATATAATCAGCACAACAAAAACTGTCACAGACTAAAATGATGATAATGATGTTCAGATGTATTGGATTGTATTTTTTTGATGATCAGTTTAAGGCATAGCATGGAAATGGAAGAATGCCACTTGTTTTACATCATACCAGATATATTTTCAGTTCCTATTTTAGGCACTTTTGTGTAATTCCGGTATGAATATTACACAATTTAATAGATATTAACTAACATTCTTTATTCCTGATTCAATTGCATAATTTTCTCCATCTACTGTCTAGATAAACAGTTTCACAGCATGTCTATCAAATGCTCTTTTTTATTCTTGCGTTTCATTTGTGTTTATGTTGTTGAACTCTGCAGGTCAGTCCTGGAGCAGACACTGTAGGTGTGACAGAGCAGGAGGAGAGTTATGATGTTCTTCTGTCTGCTTTACCTTCACACCCCACTTGGTTGCAAAGCAGACAAGATGCGGTCAGTGACCTATATGCTGTAACATTTGCACTAGGGTCATTTTTTTTAACTATGACACGGCTTCTAGATAACGGCAACTCTTGTCAGTGTTTACCGTTTCCAACACAACTTTCATAAAAAAAATGTTCCACTTGACAGGAGCCATTGATTCAGATAATCAGAGTTATTCTGATCTAACCTGTCAGTGGTTATACTGTTATGGCATATTAGTGTACGTAAGGATATTTATTTGAAAACAGCTGCATCATGTTTAATGTGGGGTCGTATACCTTTTATTTGATAAACTCTATCATAAGTGACACAATATTTGTTATTTAACTTTATTTACTTTCAGTGAGATTTATAATACTCGCCATATTGACATGAGAACACAAACTTAATGTTTTGTTTACCTTGAGATATCTCATTTATTTTCAATCTTAATATTTTAAACAGGTAATAAAAGAAGAGGAAAAGCAATATTCCGAATCAAAGAACAACTTAAGGAAAGTCACCAAAGAGTTACGCGATACTGTGAGTTGTATCGCATATTATTTGTAAATTCTTCTCCTCAGTTCAGAAGTTAAACCTCATGGGATCATTTGATTCCTTTGTTTTTCAGAATTTACTAATTATCTTGGTAATTTGGAAAAACAGAACATAAATGTCTGTATTTTCAGCCACTGCCTGATTGTGTCTTGGGTCTATTTGTAACCAGTCTAAATGCATTTCAGAGGCGTCGTCTTGTCTCCATGAATTGTCACATCGGTTCATTTGACCATACTATCTTTTTCTTTTGTATTTCTTTATTGGGTTTTGTCATATCAACAGCAAGAACAGCCTTTAGACACAAACCGGACTCCCATTTGTGACATAGAACCAAAACATCATGAAAAGTAGAAAATATCTCTGTACAGTGTAAAAAATATATTGAGTAAAATAAAAAAAATGTTTTATATTTGATGTAATATTTTAATAATAATAACCTAAAATAAAATAATAAACGTAAATAACTTCAGTCAAACAGCAAGAATTTTAAGGATTTAGAGTACTTGATAAAATGAATTTATGAAAAATATATTGCAGGTCTATATTTTGTCTAGAACATAATCATCTCTAATATCAGAAAGGACATAACATGTTTTAACATTAAAGAGAGATTCCATTGTATTCCCTAAAAATACAATTTTGCATCTAGTTAAGAGGGAGGTGAACGCAAGAACATTGTTTATGAAGAGGAAATTTAAATAGAGTCACCGGGAACCCCCAAAGAGAACAATAAGAGGGTACGTCTTTATATTTGTTCCAAGAAACTTTCTCAAGATGGTAAAATACTCTCCAATACTCTTGTAGAATAGGACAGAAGAAAACATATGACTCAGATGCCTGGCATCTGTCACACAGGTCAAGAGTCCCAACCTTGCACAAGCGGGAACATTAACCTTTTCTGTGTTTAGTTTTATCCTGTGTTTAGCTTACAGACTACTGGTCTGTTAGCTCAGTGTTCCTTCTCCCAAGCCATCCTAGGTTTGGCCATAGTGGAATCGTCAAAGGACTTGAGTTGTTCCTAGATCTTCATAATTATTGATTTCTGGTGGCGTTTCACAGAAACAAGTTCATCTCAAGTCAGGCAGGCATAATAGAGTGGGAGAAAGAGATATGTACCTGTACCTGATGAGTATATCTTTACACAAACTGTTAACTTCTAACTTAAACTTTAAGCCTGAATATACATTACCGGTAATAAGTACTTTAATAAATCAATCTAAAACATGCTGAATGTGAACAAGCTAATGATAACAATCCCTAAAAGTCCAGACTATCTGATCAAAAAGACTTGCTTTTTATCAAAAAGACTTGGTTTATAACTCCTAAAAATGCAGTATGCTTAAAATAATTGATAATTGAAAAATACATGTCACACTAATTAAAAAAAACACGTTTTGCACGTGTAGTTGCAGAGCAGCTAATGCAATATATCTGATACAGGTGCACTATTGTAAAATTGTTTATGAAAAGTTATTATAACAAACAGCATGTTGCACTGTGCTGTTAGATCGAGGAGATGATTTGTGAAAATGAGAACATCCCAGATATTGAGCGTCTAGAACTGCAGGAGTTCAACCTTGACGTTGAGGAGCAGAGGAGACTGGAGGCTGTGGTGGAGCAGGAAGTTTCTCAGGTAATGAATGCACAGAATCATGAATCCAGTGAAGCTTTAATTTGCTTTGAGGTCATGAAAGAAGTCGTTCTTAATGGAGTGTCATTGTAGGTGAAAAATGAAATCAAATTAAAGATCTTAGAAAAATGTTACCTCCGGGATGTCTTGAAGATGGAATGCTGGGATTCTATGAAGGTCAAAAGTAGGGCTATTAAGGTAAGCTGGCATATGAACACGCACTGCGTGTTGTTCTTCTAAAATCACAGCATGTTATGATTTACTCTACTGTAAAACCGCTCTGATTGTCTACCACAGGCCTTTCACTCTATACTGGAAGTCATGAACTTCCCCATGAACGAGCGAACAGAGAAAGAGGTGGAGCTGCTACGCAGAGTTGAAAATATGAGGAAGTCAGAAAAGGCTGCTAACGCCGTAAGCAAAATGAATCCACATGCTTCAACAGTCTGGTTTAGAATCTTGTTAACAGTTCATAGAGAAGCACATGCCATCAGTTAGAATCACTTACATCGTATTTTAATATTATATTTTAATTCCTTGAAGTTAAAAAAGTACAGCAAGATGGCGGCACAGTCACACACAACTACCTGCTCTCTTAAAATTTTGGCAGTTTTATTGCCTTATGAGTAGTTTTATTCTCCCTGGTTGAATCAATTGAGGTGCATAGGGCTTGGCAATTAATCCTAATTAAATTCATAGATTCATATATCTATGGAATCTAGTATAATGATTCTGCAGCATTTCATTCAGAACATCAGTTGCATCAAGAAAGGTGCTCCTTCAACAAATGGTGTTACACCATTTTAATGCAGAGTATCAGTAACGATAAAAGGAAAATGCTGTCTGATGGTGTGAGAGAAAACTACAGATAAGAAAGACAGAATTTGTCCAGAAAACCCCAGCTGATGCAGGCGACAATATCTCACCTGAAAACTTACTTTCTACATACCACTTACTAAGGAAGTGTGCGCACAGTTTTGCTAATAAAATAATTTACAGGGACTCTGATAGTCCTTATTCATCATACTTTATTTGCAAGTATGTTTATGAAATGAGTCAGGAGTTAAAATGTTGATGACTTAAAAAGGTCTTAAAAGTTTTAAATTTGGTTGGATGTTCTTTGTATTGTTGTCCAGAGGTGTTTGTTGTACGCTTTATACTTTATACAAGTCAAAAGCTGCTAAACTGGTTGTTAATTGTTCCACAACTATGATAATAAAGACCTATTCTTAACAGTACAACAAAAGTGATTCTGTATATTTTCTAAAAGCTTTGACAATGCAATATCCTTACTATCAATATTTTTACTCTTTAGAATTACATTTTATGGCAAAACCACTCTAGTCAAAAGTAGGGTCTAAGTCATCTTTGACCTTTCAATTTTCAAAATGTTTGAACATGGGACAGTCCACTAAAGTTTGTTATTTATGGTTATGTTTAAGTTATTTTTCAATTTTCATTTGTACCATAAGAAATTTGTCACAATAGGCTTCTTTACTGCACTATGCGTGGGATGAGTTTTTTGATTCTTGTAGCCACACATTCAGTTCTCTTAATACAACCCTCTTAGAGAATTTTTTTCTACCTTTTAATTGCAGCAGTGCTGCCTGAAGAGAAGTTCACACACATCCAAAGAGATGGAGGAAGAGCATGAGGAGGAAAGACCCAAGGCAGAGAGTTCAACTTCAACCGGAAGCATCTCTGAACAGCTAGGATGTACAAATCCTTACATCTACGACCAGTTCAGCCTGAAAACCACCGAACAAACTATCAACCAAATTATTTTGCTGCAGGTGGGGACCTGCTGGGAAACAGCCCAAGAGTGATTGTACGATAGTGATATTTCAGACACTGAAGAAATATAATATGTTTATTTTGCTGAATTTCACCAAACTTTGAATACAGGATGTGATTCATCGCATCAAGACCGCATTCAACGCTGACTTTGAGGCCTTGCACAGGCAGAAGATGCGGGAAGTCACCTGTGTGAGGGAGAGGAACAGAAACATCATGACTATCATGTTGGAGCTGGACATGAACGAGAAGCTGTGGGAACCTAGTTTGGCCATTGGCGAGCAGCCAGAGAGATTGCTCACTATAGATGACTCCGAGGTTACTGACCTCCTCTTAAAACATTGAAACAGCTGACAAAGTTTACAGAACATTTAAAAAATAAAAAATCTACATGAAGTACTTTGTATGTGTGTTTGTATGTGTTTATCTTTATTCACAGTGCTTTCTCTAACCAGAGATATGGGCCTTTTTTCCATTGCAGATAAAAAGTGAAAAGTACCTCAACCCAGAGCAGAAAAAGGAGGAAGAGGAAAGGAAGCAGTTGGAAGAGGAAAGACTATTGACTGCAAAGGTATGCCTCTAAAAATGTGGGGGGGTTTTTCAATTCTGGTTAACTGTTATCTACCACTTGTTCAAATATGTTAGTACTCAACTCAAACATCTATGATTATTATTGACATTATTAAGACTAACTTCAACAGTCCTTAGTAGTATTTGTAGTTAGTATGGCAAACTTTGTCTGGTCAATGTGTTTTACACAGTGTACAACATGTAATGAATAAAGTTTCAGCTCCATCATATTGAGGAGGTTTTTGTCTTTCTGCTCCAGGCGGATCGTGTCAGAGAAAGAGCTCTTGCTGACATGATGGATGGAGCGCTTGAAGTCAAAAAAGAAAACATCTTGAAAGTGGTGAGACAAAATATTCACATTTTTGTAAAAGCAGAGATGCTAATCTGACAAAAAACAAATTACAGACAAAATAATAATATTGTTTCTGTTAAAATCTTGTCTGCTAATATTTTAGATCAATCAATTTAGTTTAGAGTCTTGAAATTCACGTTTTGTATACATTTTATAACTCTGTCTTCTGTAGCACTTTCAGTGTCAAAATCAAGTGGGTGTAAATATCTTGTAGGAGAGTGGTCAAGTCTATTTTCATCAAACTGGTCTCCAAAAATATATACCGATAATATGATTATGGGTTCCAACGATTATTCCATCAATCAATCAGAAAATTAGTAATTAAAAATAATTTAGCAATTTTTTAAGAATGCAAATGATTGATTGACTTTGACAGCAGAGGTTTGAGAGAAATCTCACTTCTCAGCGTCCTTGTGTAAGTGTAATCCAGGGTGCAGGAAAAGACTCTGAACTATCATCAAATCTCAGATTCAGATTCAGAATGTGGAATCCATCCTGGTCATGGAATAGTGGACCAGCTTTTCTCCCTTGCAGGCTTCTTAGCGGTGTCATGGGAATTTGTCCATCCAGTCTTCATGTGATGTGGGGGAAATTTGCGTGGCGAGGATCTGAAATTAAGACTTTGACTATCTTTTATAGAATTTATTCTTTGCGAAGAAGGCTCAAGCTCAATACAGATTATGTAACAGTTTGGAGGGAGAAGAGCCAAATGCTCTCTCCTCTGCTCACATTTACATCCGAATGGCATCATATAATTCAAAAGAGGGAATAATATGACACAACATGGTTGGTGTGTGTGTGGTGGGAAATAACAGTAAGGTGCAACAGTCTCGATTTATGGTTTGTGTGCAAGGTCATATGAAGAAAACAATGGACAGAAGGATATGTTTGTAATTTTCGATCACAGTCTTTTGTTGATATGGGCATCGATCATGACTGTATTCAACAGGGGGGTCTTGTTGGGGTTACAGTGGGAGTATGCGGGAGCCAGAGCCATTACTGCGAGCCATCTGTTCCCTATTAAACCAAATTCTAGAGTTGTGTCCATATCCTAGGCAAAGAGCCAGACAGGTTCTCAGTTAATGTTGGACTTGTCCCTTGTCTACAATTCTGTTTTTTATAATCATGGACACAATCTAATGGCACAGTTGAGTTGAGGAGAGTGTCAAAGGTGCTTATAAATTCATGTCTGCTGTTTGTAGATATGTTTCTGTCATCATCAGTCTGATCTTCGACTTAGGCAGTTTGCAGCTTAGTTTTAGGCAGCTGGCATTAGTCAGTATTTCCAAATCTGAGGCAATGGTTCTCTTCGGGAACATTTATGGAACGCTCTATCCGGGTCGTGGGTGAGTGGCTAAAAGTTTTTGCAATCTTGTTCATGTGTGATGGGGAAATGGACAGTGAGATGGACAGGCAGTTTGGTGCTGCATCAGCATTAATGTGGGCTTGTTGTATTGATTTATTCGTGTTTAAGAGAGAGCTGAGTCATAAGGGAAACCTCTTCATTTACCAGTTGATTTACCTTCAAACCATCACCTATCGTCATGAGCTCTGGGCAGTGATTGAGGAAATGAGGTTGAGGATACAAGCGGCTGAAATGAGTTTCCTTCGTAGGGTGACGGGGCTAAGCTTTAGTGAATGGTTGAGAAGCTGGCTTTAGTGATTGAGGTGGTTTGTTGATATGATTAGGATGCTGACCCTTGGAGGTTTTCCGGACACATCCAACTGGCAGGAGACCCCAGGGTAGACCGAGATTTTTCTGCAGGGATAGGGATGCATATCTCATCTGGCTTGAGAACATCTTAGGTTCTACATAGACTGACCTGGACAGCATTGCTGGGGAGAGGGATTTTTTAAAATACTGTGCTAAGATTGCTGCCACCCCAACCAAACCCCAGAGAAGCAAAAGAAAGTGGATGGATGGATGGATGGATGAAAAAGAGACCAATGTACCTTCTTGGATTCTTGTATAGTCAGTGTCAGTTGAATTATACATACTTCTAATTGAGTACATATTTGAGCCCATAGTTAGGGCCCGAGCACTAACAGTGCAAGGGACCTATTGAATTTCAAGGAATTCTATATAATTATTTGTGTTGAATTTACTCCAAAGGTAATACCTGTACCTGTGTTTACCTTGAACAAATCTGACAACCAATGGAGTGAGGAGGAAAAAAAGCTCTATAAAGAATACGAGAAGAAAACCAAAGACCTATATGAGGAGAAGGAGAAATACAAAAAGGTTTTCAGTTTATGTTTTCAAGGTTCTGCTTTGCTGTGGTCAGAAATATGATTCACTTTTGGTTGATGAGCTATAATAGTAAACTATTTAACTCTTTAATTGCAGTCGCTGGAGACAGAAATGATAAAACTCCAGGCTACTAACAAGGATGCTTCCGAAAAGTTTGATGAAAATTTGAGAAAAATGTTTGAGAAGAAATTAAAATGTGAAATGGCTATATATCAGGTGAGCCAACACACAGATATACACACAGATACCACATACCAGACACATATGGATTCCCCGTTACAAATTCTCAGCAATTCTCGGCGGAATAGCTCACAGCACCATGTTTGTTTGCAACCAATAATGGTGATGGAGCAGTTTATAGGAAGTCTTTATGCACTCCTTTTGGGCATCCTAAGCTGTTGAAACCATCTTATGATGAGCTAATGAGTAAGACTTAAGTCACCAAACTTTAAAATGAGTACACACATACACTGTACATGAAAGTAACACATTTAAAGACTCCTAACATGGATACATGAAGGCAATCTGTATCACAGTATTTCCTGTCATCTGTTCTTTCTCATTTTCCTCACACAAGATAAACGACTCCCTCTTCTACCTGTGGTGTCCTCTTTTGGATAATTCTGAGAATCTCATAACCATCCAGCTTGTAGGGCTGGATGGTTAATCGTATGGTTAAATGTAGTAGAATTGTGATCTCAGTTCAGACGTCTAAGTGTAACCCTATTCCATTTCTGTAGTACAACGATTTTGTAACAATTTCATTCGTTACATGAACCGCAGGCAGAGAACGCTCCAACTTTCTCCCTCAGACGATGAGAAAGTAGGGATACACCACACAATATACAGAGAATGAGAGAGATCAAGATTTATGAGAGGGCAGGCTGTCTCCCAGTGTGAGAGAAAACTACAAATAAAAAATGGAATGAATTCTGAGAACACTACTGTTACAGGTGAGACAGAGATGAATCCAACAAACTGCACTGTGCCTCTATGAAGGGTTCACATTCTGAGGTGGGGAAAGTTTGGGGGATTTAGCGAAGACGATCAAAGTCAAAAACTTAAGCAGAAGCAGCACCACAAATCTATTTCACATTAAAGGTCACCACAAAACTTCCCCCCTAGTGTTACATGAGAGAAATGAAAGCCATGCATAAAGTGCAGTGTCCTGTTCCAGGTAGTCTAAATGGAGGGGATGCCATTAAGAAGAGCAGCAGAGTTAAGCCTTTAGTACCCGCATAAAACTATCCAGGTGATAAATGGAATTACACATGACACTTTTTCATTTCAACTTTGACACCAGAGTAGGTTCTGTTACAAAGTGCAACATGAAATAAATTGAATGATGAGGTGGTGGTTCAATAGCCCATTAATATTTTTTGTACTTCGCAACATCAAATATCATGTTTTGTCTCGTTGAGCCTCCATCAGGCAGTTAAGAAATCGAGAAAAAAAAATTGTAATCTCCATTTTTAGCAAGAGAAAATTATGACACTCATCTAAGAATCATAAGTCCTAATTTTTTGTGTATCAAATTAATACTATTTTAATACTGTTTTTCTACTTTACAGGAAGAATTGAAGATTACCTATTTCATCCATTCAATCCAGATAGAAGAGGAGATGAAAAATAGAGAAATTGAACTTAAACTCAAACTTGGAAAAACAGCGGTACACAAGGTCAGAAAACCTGGAACATAACGTTTAAGGACTTTATGGATACCCGCTTAAGATTCATTATTATTATTATTATTATTATTTATTATTCACACCATGTAACACCTCTGTTCATGCTATTGGTGTTTTTCCACACTCTAGTGTAAAATTCATCCCATCTCTCAGGCTTGTTTTACAGGAACTAACATGTACCTGTAAAACATCATCTAATTTAAAAATTTTCTCCCACAGGATGAAATATCAGAGGAGGTGAAGAAACATGAAGAACGAGTACAGTTCTGTCATGAGACCTATGAGAGAGTTGTAGCTGAGGACAAAGTAAGCCAGCTGGTAAATTTCTGGTTATTGTGGCCGAAAGCGCTCATACAAATTATAATAACTCCTCTGCATTGCGTTTCTCAGGTTCTTGACAAAGAATTCAGGAGGGAGTTCTTTGATGTACCAAGCCATTTGACTGAGCAACTTTACAAATTATTCAAGCGTCGACCCAGGTTTGTAAAACTCACCATTTACTTACTGTCATGAAATCTAATGCAAATGTGTTGACTCGTAGCGTAATGTTTTATGAGCATGGACTTGCGCAATTTGATATATTACGGAGTTGTAAATGATTATAATCTACTTCACATTGTCCGTTTTACATCAGAGTTCAAAAGATTAGGACCCTGAGTGACATCAGTCCCAGCCTCTCCAGAGATCAGCCTCTGTGTGGTTCCTCAGCTCCTGATGGACTTGGTAAAA
>VRLP01009592.1:0-12252 GCA_009660295.1 Lophius piscatorius
TACAGGTGAATGATTACAGGTGAATGATTACAGGTGAATGATTACAGGTGAATGAACACAGGGCAACTGATACAGGTGAATGATTACAGGTGAATGATTACAGGTGAATGATTACAGGTGAATGAACAGAGGTGAATGATTACAGGTGAATGATTACAGGTGAATGATTACAGGTGAATGATTACAGGTGAATGAAGACAGGTGAATGATTAGAGGTGAATGAACACAGGTGAATGAACACAGGTGAATGATTACAGGTGAATGATTACAGGGGAATGATTACAGGTGAATGAACACAGGTGAACGATTACAGGTGAATGATTACAGGTGAATGAACACAGGTGAATGATTACAGGTGAATAATTACAGGTGAATGATTACAGGTGAATAATTACAGGTGAATTAATACAGGTGAATGATTTCAGTGGATACATTCATTCTCAGAGTATACCTATTCCAGAAATTGAAAATTAGATTCCACTTACATTTCTGCTAATAATTGATTTTGGAATGTATTTTTTTAGTTCAGTTAGTATGAAATATTAATTCATTATATTACAAGGGCATAAAATAAATATCACTGAAATGTCGTGTATATTATGGAACCGTTGTCATCGTCGGAGGAAGTGTCTTGGAAGTATTCAGGGTTTTTTCATTTGCTCCTTTTTTGCACACATGGATCTGTTTGGATCGTCATATTTTTAAATAGTGAATGAGACTTAATCTTAAACTAATTCAGGTCACAGCAAAGCAACTTTGTGCTGAAAATGTATTCAAACCAATGCCTTTTTGAAAAAACTTCTATTATCCTTTTGAAAATGGCCGGAGCAGCGCAGTGAAGAGTGTGTATCACTTTTTGAGTTAAAAAACTACAATGTTATCCTGTTTCTCACCGGCTCTGGAGACATTCAGTGAAGGAGTGCGGCTCAGAGCACAAGAAATTTAAATGAAAATGCATTCATCCTCTCTGTCACAGCTGTAGTTTAAATTTCTGTGGGGACCGGTTTTGCCTGCAGCTTCAAACCTGCTCACCAGGAGCCTTTCACTCTTCATTAATAATGGATGAAACAATGAAAGGAACCTGGGCAGGGCTTCTGTCAAACCGTTAAACCTCTGCTGACCCATGCGGAAGTTTCTGTTGACACAAAAAAAGTAAGAGTTTTGTTTCACGCTGGGGCGACTGGGTCTATTTCCGTCATCTACTTGATGAGTGTCAGCTCAGTGGCTAAAATGTCCCAGTGAAGAGCTTGATGCTGAGGTGGGTTCTGATGCTGACTAGTGCGTGGCACCCGCACTGCAGAATGGAACATTTAGAACTTGTAGTGCTCTAATTACTTTATGTTAGCACAGAAGTTCTGGACTACAGCGAGTAAATGACTGTCAGAACGACAGGAAGTAGATCCAGTCACGCGTCTCGTCTTTCCTTCATAGAAGACATTACGTTCTTGTTGTTACAGTCACCGAGCAGCTTTTGATTCCAGTTTGACAGGGTGCGATTTCCCCGCAGTGATCGGAGCCGGCTCTCCGATTTTGTGACTCTGAGTGGTGACATGAAAAAGGAGAGATTAAAATATGACTTCTGGCAGCTTAAAACTGTTGATTTTCCACTCAGCCTGAGAGGTGATAAACCAGGATCATCTCCGTGTGTCTTTAAAGCCCAGTATATTAGTCAGGGCAGCTTAGTGTGTCAGTAAAGGAGCAGATCTGATGCCAAAAACAGCTCTATTAGTCATAGCTCCACTCTGACTTCTTACCCTAGAACCTCTCCTGTCTCACATAGAAAATAAACAACTACATGTTCTCCTTTACCTGATTGGGCGTCGATGGTCGCTCAATTGGTAGAGCGGTTGTCCACTTATCTGAAAGTCAGTAGTTCGATCCCTGGCCTCTGCGGTCCACATGTCGAAGTGTCCTTGAGCAACATACTGAACCCCAAGTTGCTCCCAATGGCTGTTCCATTGGTGTGAGTGATGGCGTGAATGGTTACCGCTCCTGTGTGAATGTTGGTGTGAATGGGTGAAAGATGGCTTTCAATTTAAAGTGCTTACAGTGGTTGAGCAGTCCAGAAAAGTGCTATATTTTTACAAATTGTAAATGGACTGTACTTACATGACGCTTTTCAAGTCGGCTCGACCACTCAAAGCGCTTTTACAACACGAGTCAGCTTCACCCGTTCACACAAACATTCACACAGTGATGATTGAGGCTGCCATGCAAGGCGCCACCTGCTCATCAGGAGCAGTTACCATTCATACAATCATTCACACCAATGGAAAAACCATTGGGAGCAACATGGGGTTCAGTATCTTGCTCAAGGACATTTTGACATGTGGACAGTAGTGGCCGGGGATCGAACCAACGACCTTCAGATAAGTAGACAACCACTCTACCAACTGAGCAACCGTCCATGGCTACAGTCCATTTCTATACGTTTTATAGAGCAACTTTCTAGGTACTCATAAATGCAAACAACAACAGCTGACATTAAAAGTGCTTTTGATGGAGCGATCAGTGAAGGATGTTGGTGATCGGGGGGATTGAAACTTTTCAGAACATTCTCTCACCTCAGGTCCAGTGAGGCGATGCAGCAGAGGCTGCAGGATGGCGTGTGATGTTGGAGCAGGTCATCGAGGAGCTTCAAAAGCTTTCAGCCCATATTTTCTCAACAGTTCAGTTTTATTCCAAATTTGGTGCAAATGAACAGACTGTGTCCTGGATACATAGGATTATAGTCTAGTAGTTCATATATAGTGGATTATACTCTAATAATTTATATTTTACTCACTTTTTTATGAATAACACTGCTTTTCACCCCAAACTCACTAATTGCTGGTCGGATTCATGGTGAATGTGAATCGACTCTGCAGGATCTATCATATTTTACTCTAAAGTTCATTTTTTTACTCACAAGGGGGATCTTTCTTTCTTTACAAAAAAACAACAACAGTTTTTCGAAAAAAAACTTCCCGTTTAATTTGAGGAGTTCCTATCTGGGGTATTTCTTGTACAGCGCAGGGCATTGGGGACTTTTTGGGGATATACCCTTGCTGTTGGGGTCGACAGCACAAGTCTAGTTTTACAGAGTTTTTCTCATATCAAAAAGTCTAGGTCCTTCATGCTCTTGAAAAATTATTTCTCAAACTATCCTGTACTTTACACCTCTCCCACATGTCCACATTTAAATTCCCTGGCATAAATTTTGGGGATATCATCCGTTATCTGGTCACTTCATTCAATAGCGTAGCAACACTCCTTGATTGTTAGCTACTGTGTGACTGCAGATGATCATGCATGGCTTCCACTTTTCATCAGTCTCAGTAGGGTCATCAGCCACCACCACCAGCAACAAAGACCATGAAGGATTATTCACGAAAAAGCGACTCCTGCAATAAAGAAACGTGCCTTTATTTCATTTACTTGTCCCTTCATGACTGAAGAAAGCGGATAAAAAAAACCCAACCTTTACCCTGATGCACAAACTTAGCTTAAGTTTTGGTTGTCAGCTTCATGTTTTCTCTCTAAAGTCTCCACTGCACCGTTTCGATTTAGATTACGCAATGAAGATGTCACACTGTGGCGGTAAGTGTGCAGCGTTTCACCAGGTGCGGCATTGTTATAGCTGTTTTCACACATCAACTATCTTACATGTATATTATACAAGTTTTTTTTTTTCTGCAACCTTATTAATTATTCAACAACCATGTAATGGTCGCTCCCGCAGTACTTTAATGTTTTATTCAAGGCAAGGCTGACTGTCTCACTTATCAATGGCCATATGGTCATACATTGTAGAACTTTCTTTTTAACTTTCATCTTGGCAAAAGGATTCTGCAGCCATCAACAGATGAGCTTTTACATTCTGTAACAAGCAGCCAGGTGGTCCAACTTGAAGAGCAATACATATTATAGAATTACATAACCAGGCCCAACAGTCGTCCCCGACAGCTGGGGGTAAAATCCTCCAATCACATGCCACCTGGTGACTACATTAACTAATAGAGTCAAAAAACACAATACATATGCATATAAACACAATACATATACATATAAACACAATACATATACATATAAACACAATACATATACATATAAACACAATACATATGCATATAAACACAATACAGATATCCTTAAGTTCAACTATTTGCATCAAAGTTGGACTAAATCTGACCAAACGGAAGAGAAGTTATTGCCCAAAACCTAGTTAACCTAGCTAGTGTTGAAAATATTCATCTAAACTCTACCGAAATAACTCCAGTTCTTCCTTAGAATAAGGTCTATTTGGCAATACATTTGCAAATCATCCATGACTTGGTTTTTGAGTTATTGAATTAACATGAAGGATCTGGGACGGTGATGATGATCCCATAATATCCCAGACTTCTGGGGGATATAATTAGCATACAAAAAAAATATTCAATTAAACACACACACACACTTACACGCACACACACTAACACGCACACACTAACACGCACACACCCACCTTCCCAAACATCAGCCACTATCTAAGAGTGATTATGTCCAGAAACAGACTTTAGAGGTTGATGTCATCCTTGTGTCAAACAGTCAGTCATCAGATATTAGCATGAATGAACAGCAGGTATTGAGGTTCGTCCCCACCTTTAAAACGTTTTCCGATCGGTTTTACATTCGGTTGGACTGACTGATTTGAGCGAGGAATGCAGGGGCTGCTATTTCATTTTCCACTAGCATGATGAGGCCAACAAGCAACTTCACGTTGAGCGATAGCAGCAATGAAAAGTTCCGCCGCCGTGTAACTTTGAGCTATGGCCAAAATAAAACTTTGCTCCGACAAACAGCGGCTGGAGAGTTATAAAACTCTGAAGTTAGTTACTGCGGCGCTTTAAACGCTTCATACATTCAGAAAGAGAAGATTTAAAGTAGGGTATAGATGGATTAGATTGATAAATGAATCTATGACCACAGAAACACACGGTCGCTTCGGGTTCTACAGCAAACATGGAGGCGATTCCTGGAAGTTTTAGTGAGAAGGTGACCTGAATATTAAGCATTGTAACGGTTTCAAATTTCACAGATTTCACCGATTTTCTGACTTATCATTAATACTTTTCAACATATCCACATTAAATTCACGACTACAATTCTTTATAAATTTATATGTATATAATTCCCAGATAGTGACGAGAAGAACATCCCCTTGTATAACTTTGATCCATACTGTTATCTTGAACAGATTTTGGTTTGGTGTCAGTGTAAAACTAGAACTGCTCTCGTCACACACGGCAATGGTATAGCCTCGAAAAAACCCCAACCCCCTGAGTTGTACAAGCAATTCTCTTGATTGAACTCCAAATACTAAATGTGAAGTTCAGTCCAAAAGCGTGTTTTTTGTAAAAAGCTCCCCCTAGTGAATTAAAAAGTTTTTTTTTGAGTATAATATGATATACGCAGGATAAATATCCTTGAGTGGATTCATATGCATCAAATTTAAACTTAATTGGACCAACGGTTGAGAAATTATGGGCCGAAAACTTATGGAGATAAAGCTCCCCTAGTGACCTTTCCCAAAAATCAATCCAGTTCTTCCTCACACTAAAATCTATGTGGGCATAACAATAATTGAAAATGATTATCCAAGAGAGAGTTTTTGAGTTATCCTGTTAACACCAAGTATCCACAAGCCAGCAATGATGATGATTCCATGATATCCCCAACTTTTTGGGGAAATACTGAAAGAATTTCTTTCTAACGCAACATTTTTTGTGGTCCAGCTCTGAGGTCAACTTCCGAACAGGTCAGGAGCGATTTGAAAGAGAATTACATCATGCTGGACTTCCCCGCTGGTGTTGTGGTGTCGGTCGCTCATATCGCACCTCAAGGCAGCATCACATCAACTCTAATTCAGGCCTGATGGTTTGGAAATGGTAACGAGCACAATGTCTTTAAATTGAGTAAGAATTGTAGTAGTTGTATTCTGAACCGGGCATAACATATATACTGTACATGTCCACGTAAATACCCAACTCTTTAAACTGCCATAAAATATTAGATATTAATATCAGTTTTTTACCCAAAATCAGACATGAGAATATCTATAAAATATTAATCCCGAAAAGTCAAAGATTTTATGGAATCATCATCGTCGCAGATTCCTGAGTCAGCTGCAGATGTCTCGTTGAAGGGAAGACTCCAAAACTGTTGCACGCATCCCTTTCCAAATTTATTCCACCGTAGACCTTAGTGTGAGGAAGAACTGGGTTGAATTTCGGGAAATGATGGTTGCATCTGGGAGTTTTGGCGCCGAAAATTTTGGGGCCATAATTTCTCAACCGGGCGTCGAATGTAGTCCAAATGTGATACATATGAATCGACTCGAGAAAATCGATCTAATATATATCATATGTTACTCACTTGGAGGATCTTTCTATGAAATGTACATTAAAGTTAAGACGACAACTAGTGGAGCCAGGTGCAGACACAGAATGAGGCAGTGGCGAGTTTCAAGAATGTATTTCCTGAAATCCTTGAAATCCTTGCCAGCAAGGTCCAAATCATTTCCCAGAGGGTTCCAGGCACAGTCCAAAGCCTGTAGGTGGGCAGGTTTGAGGTGGAGACGGAGCAAGGTAAAAACAAGATATCAAGATTTGGAATATGGAAGCACGTAATGCAGGCTGGAGCGTAGCGTTCACTGACAAAGGTGGCGTTTACGATCTGGCAGTGTGATGGTGGCGGAAATTGGTTCATGAAGAGGTCGTTCATAAACCAACGTTCCACCCCGGCTCCGACTTCCCTGCTGGCAAACCCTGGACATGAGACGAGGAGAGAGAGAGAATTAATCCAACAGGATCAAGTCTGAGAGGAGTCTCCAGAGGCAGATGTAACCATAACTTCAGATTTAATCTGAGCAGTTCAATCAGAAGGGATTGCTTGTACAGCGCAGGGGATCGGGGACCTTTCTGGGATATATCCTTGCTGTCAGGGAAGACAGCGCAGGTCTGGTTTCAGTGAGTAGGATTCTGTACACCCGTATATACACCTGTATTTGTAAAGGATTATACATATATAACCTCATCATACTGGTACTTCTACTCAAGTAAGGAACTCTGGAACCTCTTCCACCAGAGTTCCCTGAACGCCTCTCACCTCCTCTGTCTCCTTGGCTGAGGTCTTGTGACAGGATTCTTATATTTCAAAACATACTGAGTGAAGAAAACGAGACGCCACTCTCCTCAGTAGGAAACGGAGCCGTTTGCTGAGCTCAACGCCCCGCTGCCCAGTCGACTCAGCCCTCCAAATGAGGAGACGCCACTGATATCACAATTACGCCGTGGCAGGGAAAGCCAATTTCACTCCCATCAGGACATGACACACTCTCGAGTAAGCAGGAGGGACATAAATGCAGCACTTGCACTCAAACACACGGACACACCAACCGCAATGGCAGAATCCTAATCCCGCTGGATTTACACGAGCAGCTGCCTGGGAAAACAGAAGCCATTAGTCTTCTAAGAGAAGCTAAGTAAGGAGACAGAAATGGCCCCAGAGTTATTGATCACTGGATAGAGAGGGAGACATTTTCAGCAGCGGGGATCAATGGCCTCTGAGATCCAAAGTCCAGGACGGCCGTCTCTGGATCAACCAGGTTAGAAGGAGTTTTCCTCTTCGCTCCAAAATGTAGATTTCAGAGAAGCTGAGAAGAGAATTCTGTCGCCTGAAGGACGGCACCAAAACTTGACGAGAGAATACAGTCGCTTGGTAAACAGCTTGATTTTGAATATGAGAGAAGAAGAGGAACTCCTCTCCCTTTGTGGGTTCAGGAGCGGTTTGTTACAAATAGTTCCCATCAGATCTTCACCGCTGCAGGAAACGGTAGAACGAAGATGCTTGGATGTAGGAATGAGGAAAAAAACAAACGCTGTTCTGTTTTGTTCAGGCTTTTCCAGGCAACAGTAACGCAGACACGGTGGTCCAGTACAAACTTAATCAGCCAGTGATGGGCCGCTACCTGCGCCTGATTCCTCTGGACTGGAACCCTACTGGGAGGATTGGACTCAGACTGGAGATATACGGATGTCCCTACAGTAAGTCATCAGCAGGATTTCTGTTTGGGCTTCACAAATTCTTTGAAAATTTAGAGAGATTTTAGAGCTGTGAGGTTTGAGGAAATGCTGAATCTGGTCTAATCATGTACACACACACACATATATACACACAGACACACACACACACATGAATATTAGGGCTGTCACGGCGATTAAATAATTTAAACAAATGAATTACATGCGTCCTAATTAATGAATGCAAATATCATTATATGACATTCAAAGCCGTTAATATTCTTTAAATTCAGATGTGTACTTTCATATAAGTAAACCAATGAATTAATAGACATTTCTTTACTGTTATATTCAATTCTGGGCCTAAACGCAAAAAAATATGAGCTAGAAGCTAAAATTTCAGCTATTATGGACTAGAGAACAAGTGTCTCATTATCAGCAAACATTAAATGCTGATAATTATTTTTTGCTAGAACATAGATTTTATTTGAAAGAGAAAATATTCTTGAGCAAACAGGAATTACTTATCTTCTCATTTTCTTCTGGAATTAAGAATTGAATCAAATTGAACACATTATATTGACAACCTTGATATGTATTTATGAGCTAATTATATTTTGATGGTCAGCTGTCACAAACACGAGTTCTAATACTATAAGAAAACATTTCCCAAAACTTCAGTCTTTCACTCTGACATCATGATCCATCCAGACTCATGTACATGGAATTAAATGATTTTTAGAAGATAGGCAATCTTAGAAGAAGGCCTATGCTGTCATCCCTATAACTATAACTATATATATATATATATATATATATATAATAACTGTATGATAACTTCCCCTGTTGAGAAAATAAAAAGCATAAAAAGCTCAGTAAAATATGAATTTTTGGAGTAAAATCCGTGACATAAATGAAGCTTCGGACGCGGCAACGGAGATGATGAAACATAATATCCCCGACTTTTAGGGTATATAATTGAAAATAATAAATAAAAGAGGAAGAAAAATGATCAACTGTTGGCAATAGAAAGTTCCAGTAATAAATATGTTATAGATTCGTATCGATGTTGTCTGCATTATGAAGCTCCGCCTGCTAATCCTTCTTCTTCTGCAGCTTCCAACGTGGCCAGCTTGGACGGCGGCAGCCGCCTGATCTACAGACGGAGTGTGTGGCCAAACTGGAAGGGGATGGAGGTCGTTACTCTGAAGTTTAAAACCCTGAGGAATTCTGGGACACTGCTGCATGCAGAGGGAGAGAGGGATCACAGCCTCACTCTGGTGCTGGAGGACGGACAGCTGCTGCTCTACCAGCAAGAGGGTACGACATGACTCTGAGAAAGAGAACCATCAGTGATCCGCTGGGATGTGTGTGTTACAGAAACACGCTTAGAAACTAGAAAACACATAAATGTATAATATAATATATATAAACTATGGTATTGGAAAAAAACGTTTTGAATATGATTCCAATAACTAGAAATCAAACAAACGTTCTACTCCGAGTATATCCGTCACAACTTGTACAACCGGCACACAACCTACATACGCCTCTCTCAAAGAGAGTAGAGTTTTATTTTGGGCGTGGAATGCATTCAACAGCCTTTTTAGTTTCATTTGTTGCCCATGGTCTACAGACCCACATAGTGGGTAGGAGGATTTGGTTGTGGTGTTTGTATCATTGGAATTACGTAGGGACCAGGCTGTGCAGGTGGAGCGGATGAATATGACGGTTGTGGTGGGGGAGGAGGCGCGGGGGGCGGCGAATGATGGAGGAGAGGCACTTCCAGTCTCTCGTAGTAGAGAGGTGGATCCGGTCTCGGACCTTGGACGACACGTGACCGACTGTAGTGTACCTCATCGTCAGGTTTGGAAACAAAGGCAGTGGTTTTAAGTTTTTGTCAGTTATTCTTCCTCTTTTAGCTCTTTCAAATTTGGCGTTACTTTACCTTGACATCTTTTCTTCGCTTCTCTCAGCCACTGCACAGCTTCCTCAAGTCCTTCTGCATGAGTAAGAGGGTCCGACATCACTCTGAGATGTTTGCTTGTTTTGATTGTCTTTGCAATTTTCTCTTATTCCCCTTCGACCAGATATTCACAATTCTCAACATACAATCTTCCTTTGAAATCACTTTTCTTCCTGTGCTGTACATTTCTTTGATATTTACTTTGCATATATGTACTTAACGTCCCCTTACACTTCCTCGTCTAGTTCCCCCCCCCACAAGATGCACCCTTCCCACAACACATGCCCATCTAATTTTTGGTATTTTATTACCTGATTTCGAAAGAATATTTTATTCATTACTATTCCTGTTATACAGTTTTTCCTCGGCGACTTAATGATAAGATCGCGCTCGTAGGCGCTGTGCTCAGGGAGCATATTTATACCTGGGTACAGACATGCGTGTATGAATGCGTGTCATTACCATATAAGGTCACTTCAATGTGAAGAAAGATAATAAACAGAGAAAAACAAGTTATAAAATATGAGCTGTGTATAAATCAGTATGTTGAAGATTCTGTCATTTCTCTTCTATTAACTACATATATGAAACATAGAGAGGGAGGGAGACGGACGTAATTATGTACATGTGTAATAAAAATACACATGTACATAAAAATAAAGGACAGACGAATATGAAGAAGTTGAAAATGAAAATAAAAATGTATTAAAATAGTCCGGGTGCAGATGTGCAGTAGTTATAATAGATCCACTATCCTTCCTCTTCATGTGTCCAAACCGACTCAATCTGGCCTCTCTTACTTGGTCTCCAAGACATCTAACTTGGGTTGTGCCGCGGATGACCTCTAACCTTTCTAATCCTGTCCATCCCCCTCACTCCCAGAGAACATCTGAACATCTTCAGCTCTTCCTCCAGTCTTCTAGTCAGCGCCACCATCTCTAAACCATCCAGCAGAGCTGCCCTCACCTCCATCTTGTAAACCTTTCCCTTCACTCCTGCTCCTACTCTTCTGTCACAGATATCTCCTGACACTCTTCTCCATCCACTCCATCCTGCCTGCACTAGCTTCTTCGCCTCTTTTCCACACTGCCGGTTACTCTGAACAGTTGACTCCACTTCTCTTCTACTCCTTCATTCCTTTTTTCGTTTTTATGTATTACTTTGTAAATATTACCAGTATTCTTCTCTTTTATGTCGTCTGTATTTCTCTTGTATGAATCTAATGAAGGTCACGGTATCTGTTGTTATCATTGAATCAAGTTTGGAGGGAAAAAAAAGGCCTTGCTCTTAAACACAAGTTTTAAGGATCCAGGCTCATTTCTTCTGTGGTGGCAAGGCTAAGAATTGGCTCCAGGTTAAGTTCTGGGCCAGAACCAACTCGGAAACCGCCTGGGTTCACAATGGTTCTGCATTTATGATGGACAGACATCATAATGGACAGATATCATTTAACATATATTTTTTCCTAGGAAGCTGCATATGACCGTGTTTCCGTAAATGTGATAAAAAAGTGACTTTAAAAATATGGCACTGCTTTTTTTAGCGCGGTTTAGAGCTAAATGGGGAAAACAGTTAAAATCAGCAGGTGCTTCTTTACATACCGTGCGTGTTAGTGCGTGTTAGTGTTTGAAAACCAACTGCATTCTGGTCTTTCACGTTGTGGAATTCCTGAGAACGAGCGTTGATGAAGAGCGCAAAGTCCCAGAGGACAGCTGCCATATTTGGAACTTTTAATATTCAGCATATTTTCATTCCCCACAACGAAACAGAGGGATTCAATTCTGTCTCCGTCCGTATGCTTGTTTGTTTGTGTTTGTCTGATGTGATTTCTGAGATACCACTGATTCAATTTGAGGACAACTTGAGGGAATTGTGCTTTGGTTCTTTTCATGCTGGTTATGCCAGTGTGGTGTTTATGTGTTTATTCATATTTCTGCAGATTCTTCTCAGACCAAACCAGTTGGGAAGAAACAAGTTCATCATAGCATGAATGCAGTTATTACTGATTAATTCAGCACAAATATCAATCAATCGATCAATCAATCTTTATTTATATAGCGCCAATTCACAACAACAGTTGTCTCAAGGTGCTTTCCAGAAAGAGCAGGTCTAGACCAAACTATTTATATAATTATCTACAGGACCCAACAAATTCCTCCTTGAGCAGCACTTGGCGACAATGGCGAGAAAAAACTGCCCTTTAACGGGCAGAAACCTCGAGCAGATCCAAGACTCAGGGTCGAC